>JAQMYF010040485.1:0-11035 GCA_030014195.1 Neosilurus mollespiculum
TTAGCTCTACTTCGACGTATCGAGCACTGTTCCACGGAAAATCGACTCAAGATCTTATATATATATATATATATCGATTTTCCCTAAGACAGTGCTCAATACATCAAAGTAGAGCTAAATATATGGTATGAGGGAAAAAAAGAGGAGTACAATTTTCATCCTGACAAGCCTGTTTCGATTTTGGAATTCCCTGATGAGTGGGCAACCACAAAATAGGCTTGTCGGGATGAAAATGTAGTCTCTTTATTTTTCTCACATACCACATATATATATATATATATATATATATATATATAATTCTTTAATTGATCACCTAATGTTTTTATTTTTTTTTGTCTGGATAAAATACCTGAATAAAGATTATTCTAAATAAAATAGTTTTGTAAATTGTAAATTTGTAAATTATTAAAAATAATAATAATAATAATAATAATAATAATAATAATAATAAAAATGTATGATTTGCTGAGTAATTTACTTAATCCATTTTTAATTACATGTGTGTATGTTTAGCTAGCAAGAAAAAACTTGAGGCATGGCATGTTTCATGTGTGGTGCTGTATACAGTAGCATAGTTTGGGCACACCTGCTCAAAATGTGTGTAACCATGAACACTTAAGCAAGTAGAAGATGAAATGATCTCCAAAAGGCATAAAGTTAAAGATGACACATTTCCCTTTATATTTTAAGCAAAATCTTGATAAGTACCTGGTAGCACCCCTTTGGCAGGTATTACAGCTTAATGCTTTTTTGTAGCCAACCAAGAGTCTTTCGATTTTTTTTTTTTGAGGGTTTTTCGACCACTCTTACTTGCGAAAGTCTTCCAGATCTGGGCCGTCTTGCATGGACTGCTCTTCTAGGCTATCCACAGATTTTCAATGTTGTTTAGCTCTGGGGACTGTGAAGGTCATGGTAAAACCTTCAGCTTGTGCCTCTTAAGGTAGTCCATTGTGAATTTTTGTAGGTAAAGTTTACTGCAGACAGTGGTTTGTGCTATCGGACTTTGTATAAGCAAAAAGCAAAAAGATTGCATTATATAGTCTCGCAGGTTCGACTTGGCACCTAGATGCTAAAGTTTGGCCGCGTTAAGCAAGTAGTAAATTTATATTTGGAGTTTGTGTATGAAGCAGCACACACACACACACACAGTGTGTGTGTGTGTGTGTGTGTGTGTGTGTGTGTTTTTTGTTGTTCCTGTATTTTAAAAACCACCAACTGCCACTGAAGGAAGTCTTGCATTTATTTCTGGAAATCAGATTAGGTCAGTTTTTTCCAACTTACTATCAGATTCTATATTATGCTACCTTTTGACTTCCTCATCGGATATGGATGATATGTATGATGCTATCATGACCAAATCATACACTTAGTCAGACAATATTTCAGACACAGTATGGACAGGAAATTACAGCTGATATGGTGCAATAGTTATCTAGATGTATCTTTAGGTTCCAATTCTTAGTATGAAAACAGGATATTTAAAAGGTCATGAGATTTTCTGAACAGAGGAATTAATAGTTCTGTTTTACATCACTGTTACATCAAAATAGTCTCTTAATAATAGCCTCTCAAAAAAGCTCTTATTCACCAAACTGCTTAATCCTATTAGGGAGGCTGAGTTCCTGAACAGCTTGCCACACAAAATTCTAACAGCAAAACCATAGGTGATAACAGGTCTTATTTCTGATCTCTGTGAAGTCAACAAGAGAAGTGATTGGTGAAAATGGTAGCTTCATGTTTTTTCATCTTGTTTTGTGTGTTAGAATTCTGTCAACCTACATATACCTAACTTCATTAAAAGTAGCCAAAGAAAGCAGGAGAACTTTATCAACATTGCAAATAGCCAAAAACCACCAGTGATTTTTTTTCTGAAGTGTTCCTGAACAGTGATTTCCATCACAGAATCATCAGGTCACTTGTACATGATGTTATGTAGATGATAATATATTCAAAGTATTCACAGGTTTACACTGAGGAACAGTATTCTGAATTTGTTGATGCAGTTTTTTGCAGATTAGTGATCCTCTGATGCTTTTTTTAAATACCAAATAATGTTACTGACCTTTTGCCAATTAACCAACTGAACTGCAAAATGTTCCTTCAGTTTTTTGAGTTGTGTTGCTGCTATCAATTTCAAAATTATAATAATTTTCATGAAAGAGTATAATGTATTACTTTCAACTATGTTTTATTATGAATAAAGTATGGTTATAAAGTACAGGTTTATGAGATTTGTAAATCATTGCATTCTGTTTTTAATTATAATTTAAACACAACTTTCCAACTTTTTTGTAATTAGGATTGTATAAGGACATATTATTGTACTTTTATTACATCAGTTTTATATAACAGGGCTTAATCATTTCAGAGTTTAATATTTGGTAAGCCCCCCTTTTTGCTTTGAAGACTGCATGCACTTGAGCTGGCATAGACTCCACAAGCTTATGTAAAATTCTAATAAGCGAGCATAATAACATCTATTACACAACATCTGGGCTTGGGTCCCATTTTACCAGCAGAGTGTTGTTTTCAGCATATAGAGTTTATACCCTCAGGCCAAAATGGTTAAAATATAAATGGTGTTGTTAGCTATGTTTATACTTTGTCCAGAATCGTACACCAAGTCGTCCACATGCTTAAAAAAAACCAAAACCTTTCTCAATTTCTTCCTCTGATTATCAATCATTAGGTTGTTTAGGAGGCAGCAGTTGTGTTAATTTTGATATTTAATACTACATCATACTTCATGACTTTCCTGAAAGGTCTCGACATGAGTGCACATACTCACAAAAACATATCCATGTGATCAAAATATATCAATTGTCTGCAAATGACAGGGTTCTTACGGGTCTTGGATTTCCTTTAAAGTCATGGAATTTTAAAATAGTGATTTCCATGCCTGGAAAGTCATGGAATTTTTGTTAGGCCATGGAAAGTAATGAAATATTATAATGAACAATTTATTATTTATTTTTTTGCAAGTGCAGTAACATTTTGTGCATACAGTAGTGCTTGAAAGTTTGTGAAAATTTGATACATTTCTGCATAAATATGACCTTAAATATCAGATTTTCATACATGTCCTAAACGTAGATAAAGAGAACCCAGTCAGAAAAAAAAGACAAAAATATTTTACTTGGTCATTTATTTATTGAAAATTTGTATACCTCTAGGATCAGCAGGTAGTTTGAAGGTGAAATTAGTGAATTAGTGAATGTGAGTGTCCACCCTGTTTGATTTCAAGAACATGGATCTATCAAAGTGTCAACACGTTTGTGGAAGCGTATACTGGCATGAACAGAGTAGATTTCTGAGGGCCTCCAAAAAAGGTTTGTTGATGCTCATCAGACTGGAAAAGGTTACAAAATCTAAAGAATTTGGACTCCACCAATTTACAATAAGACAGATTATGTACAAATGGAGGAAATTTAAGACCATTGTTACCCTCCCCAGGAGTGGTCGACCAACTAAGATCACTGCAAGAGTAAGGCATGTAATAATCAGCAAGGTCACAAAGGAACCCAGGGTAACTTAAAGCAACTGAAGGCCTCTCTCGCACTGACAAATGTTACTCCTCAATGGTGTGCATGGCAGGGTTGCAAGGAGAAAGCCAATGCTCTCCAAAATGAACAATTCTGCTCATCTGCAGTTTGCTAAAGATCACATATAATAAAGGATAAAGTAAATGTTTTGGAAAGGCCAAGTCAAAGCCCTGAGATGTTGTGGAAGGACCTGAAGCGAGCAGTTCGTGAGAGGAAACCCACCAACCAGAGTTGACAGCTGTTCTGTACAGAGGAATGAGCTAAAATTCCTCTGAGCCAATTGAGGCAGGAAAATGATTGAGGAAGCTACAAGAGATTGAAGCAGCCTAAGCAGTGAGGTCCAGACATTCCTCTCCCCAGCCAATACCTCCAGCTCCTCCTGGGGGACACCAAGGCATTCCCAGACCAGCGGAGAGACATTGTCCCTCTAGCATGTTCTGGGTCACCCCCAGGGTCTCTTCAGCCACTGAGGAGCTTTTTTGGCTACCTCAGCTCCAGCAATGAGTGGGCCCCCACCCGAACCCCCACCCGAACCCCCACCCGAACTCCCAGGGTCTTCCTCCTCCACAGAGGGCATGTTGGTGAGTATTAGGAGGTCCTCTAAGTATTCCTTTCACCTCCCAACAACATCGCCAGTCGAGGCGAGCAGCTCCCCACTTCCACTTCCGGTTCGGAGGTTGCCACCACGACAGGCAGCAATGACCCACCGGCCACAGCTATGGGCTGCCGCCTCAATAATGGCCCATTCAGATTCCATTTCCCCTGCCTCCTCTGGGGATGTGGTGGTAGCTCTGCTGGAGGTGGTAGTTGAAGGCCCTTCTGACAGAAGTTTCCACCATACGTTCCCAGGAGACCCTAACTACACGCTTGGGTCTCCCAGGGCTGAAGGGCAGCTTCCCCCACCATCGGAGCCAGCTCACCAACAGGAGGTGATCAATTAACAGCTCAACTCCTCTCTTTACCTGAGTGTTCAGAACATGTGGCCACAAGTCTGATGACACGACTACAAAGTCGATCATCGAACTGCAGCCTAGGGTGTCCTAGTGCCAAGTGCACTTATGGACACCCTTGTGTTCAAACATGGTGTTAGTGACAGACAAACAGTGATGAGCACAGAAGTCCAACAACGAAACAGCATTTAGGTTCAGATCAGATAGGCTGTACCTACCAATCACACCCTTTCAGGTCACACTGTCATTACCCACATGGGCATAAAAGTTTCCCAAGACAACAAGAGAGTCCCCGGGGGGAGTTCCCTAGCACACCCCCTAAAGACTCCAAAAAGGGTGGGTACTTTTAACAGTCATTTGGTGCATAAGCACAAACAACATTCAGGACATGCCCCCCCCCCACCCAAAGGCGGAGGAAGGCTACCCTTTCATCAACTGGGGAGAACTCCAACATTTGGGCACCAAGATGGGGGCTGCCCACACCAGTTCGCCGCCTCTCCCCATGAGCAACTCCAGCCCTTCTCGAGATGGGTGGTTCCACAGCCCAAGCTCTATATCAAGGTGAGTCTGACTATATCTAGTCAGTATCTCTCGACCTTGAGCACCAGCTCAGGCTCCTTCCCCACAAGAGAGATGATATTCCATGTCCCAAGAACAAGAGTCAGTAGCTGAGGTTCGGTCAGACAGAACCCACACCTTTGACTGTAAAAAAATGGACGTAGCCTACCATGGCATCACCCATTGGTTTGTGCTGCCATAAGGAAGTTCAGCAACAGCAAAATTCACCATTGGCATCATTGATTTTTGGCTCCAGAAGTGACATATTTTGACGCGACCGAGTCACATGCAGGAAGAATGGGAGGAGCAATGAGTGGATTGACCTGCCCATTTGGTCTATGCCAGTGACAGTGGTGGATTAGTGGTTCAGGCGATGAGTTACTAATCCGAGGATAACTAAGGATGATGTTCATGCATGTTCATCCCTCTTCTACAACCAAATGAATGCCTATTCCCTCTGTTGGTGCTGGCCGATGTAACAACGGCACAAGAAGGATAGACCCAAATGCAGGACAGACACAGATTGCGCAAAAACAAGGTTCCTTTATTTAAGGACAGAGGAGAGACGGTACTAAGACTGTGTAGGTACGGTGGCTGGATCGTGATGCGTACGACGAGAGACATTAACACTATGATGGCACAAGACGATCTGGCACTGGAGCCAGAGAAATGTGGGGTTTATATCCTGGGGCTGTGATGGGGATCAGGTGGGGATGATTAGGGTGGGGCCGGCAATCACCGCTTGTGTCGGAGGAAATCAGGTAACCTGAACAGGGAGAGAGCAGAGATGAACATGAGACAGGCATGACTCTAGGATCTCACAGTTCCCCCTTTAGGGCCGGCTCCTGAAGGGCCAGGTGTGTCAGGATGCTGCTCGTAGAATTCGTCGATAAGACTGTGGTCGAGGATAAAACCCGCGGGTACCCAGGAGCGCTCCTCAGGTCCATAGCCCTCCCAGTCCACCAAAAACTGTCTCCCCCGACCTCTCTTGCGTACCGCCAGAAGCCTCATGACCGTGTAGACCGGTCCTCCGTCTACCTTGGTGGGGGGCACCAGGTGACTCTCATGGACCGGCTTGAGCTTGCTGATGTGGAAGGTAGGATGCACCCGGAGAGACCTAGGGAGCTTCAAACGCAGAGACAGGGTTAATAACCTTGGATACTGGGAATGAACCAACGGACCTGGGGGTCAGTTTCCTGGTCAAGGCATGTAGGGGAAGGTCCTTGGTGGACAACCAAGCCTGCTGGCCGGGGGTGTAGGTCGGTGCCGGTCGGTGATGCCGATCCACCGCAGTCTTTATGCGTGCCTGTCCCCTGATAAGCATTAGCCTGGCTGCTGCCCAGATCTTACAGCACTTCCTGACCAGGACATGGGCAGAGGGAACCCTTACCTCTTCCTCGTTGGCTGGGAAGAGTGGTGGTTGGAACCCGTGGGCGACTCGAAAGGGGGAGAGCCCAGTGGCCGTGGAGGGGAGAGAATTGTGGGCGTACTCCACCCACATAAGGTGCTCACTCCACGTAGACTGGTTTTGCGCCACCAGGCATCTGAGGCAGATTTCCACTTCCTGATTCAGTCGCTCCGTCTGTCCGTTGGATTCAGGATGATAGCCAGAAGATAGACTGACAGAGGCCCCTAGGCAGCAACAAAACTCTTTCCAGAAGTGGGAAATAAACTGAGGTCCACGATCAGAAACGACATCAGTGGGAAGACCATGGATTTGAAAGACCTGGGAAATGAGGGTGCGGGTGGTCCCCTTGGCCAAGAAAGCTTGGGCAGGGGGACAAGGTGAGCCATCTTTGAGAACCGATCGACCACTGACAGTACCACCGTGTTCCCCCTCGAGGGAGGCAGACCTGTGATGAAGTCCAGGGAGATGTGCGACCACGGACGGTGTGGCACCGGCAACGGCTGGAGGAGCTCAGCCTGTACCTGTCTAGACGCCTTGCTCCTGGCGCAGGTGGAACACGCCAAGACATACTCCGCCACGTCCTTGGCCAGGGTGGGCCACCAAAACCGCTGCTTGACCATGAACATGGTACGCTTAGCCCCCAGGTGACAGGATAAAAAGGATGTGTGAGCCCAGTGTATCACCTGAGAGCGCAGTGCTTCCAGTACATACAACCGGTTGCAAGGGCAACCCTCAGAAATGGGGGCCCCCTGGGTGGCTTGCTGCACCGCCTCCTCTATAGGCCAGGAAACCGCTCCTATCAGATGGTCGGGAGGTAGGATGGGTTCAAACAGAAGTGCGATGGTCTCCCCGGCCACAATGCGCATATTAACGTCCTCGCTTTCTAGCAGCCATGGCAGTTTGGCCAGATGTTTAAGGATGATTGCCGTAATGTGGCTGCCACTGCAGATGGTCAGCACCAGAGCCCATGAGAGCAGCACATTGGTGTGGAGCTGAACAGTCTGAGGGTTCAGAGAGGGCCTGCTGCCATCCTCAAGCACATACGAGCGAATGAAAAGGCTCTCGAAACACTCCATGGTGGAATAAATATCCAAGATATCATCTTCTGCTACTAGTGTGCACAGGCCCAGACTCGTTGCACAAACCTGTCTGGCCTGGATGTTTGCTGATCCATCAGTCAGAATAGTCTTAAATATAGGTTTGAGGGTCTTAAACACCTCCTCACTCTCGATTCCTGAACCCAACTGAATGCACAAGAGGCAAGCCAGTGAGGTGGCTGCACGCTGCTCCTCACCTTTACCTTTTTTCAAGCAGCATTCAATGCTGTCTGTGATAGTCATCCTCTTCTCCAAAAAAAACTCATGAAGGATTTTGGTTGCCATGGCAGTCTTCAAACCATCAAGAGCACCTTGCCTGGTTTTAGCACTTTTATCAACAGCCTCTCCGCCTTCCTCTGCCACACTGGTGGCATCAGTGAAGCTGCTGCAGTGGCTGAGTGTCTCAATCGATGCGTCCTCATCACTGAAAGGCTGCACTGTTCCATGCTGTCCTCCAGGGACACCCTTGTTGTTCCTCTTCTTAGATTTGGGCATTGCTCTTGTATAAATATACTGTTTTTAAACCTAAAATCACCCAATACATGATTGTTTTTACTGTACTCCCTCTCGGGCCCCAAGAGGAAAGCTTTGGACCAGTACAGTGAGCTCTCAATGTACTGGTCCAAGGCTTTCCTCTTGGGGCCCGAGAGGGAGTACAGTCGGGCCTTGGGAATGGGAGCTTCTGGCAAGAGGTCAATCGCGCAGTCCCACGGCCAATGGGGAGAGACATGGCTCTGGTCTTACTCATGACCTCCCTGAGGTCATGGTAGCATTGGGGAACCCTGGATAGGTCAGGGTAGTCACTAGGGCCCGATTCCCGCACCGGGTTCGTCCCCCCTTCTGGGGACCTGTGAGCCGACGGGCACGAGGCGAGACAGGAAGATCTGCAGGCGGGGTCCCAGCCCCTAATCACCCCCATCTCCCAGATAACGTAGGGGTTGTGAGCTCTTAACCACGGAAACCCTAGTACAAGGGAGTGATGCGTGCACCTTAGGAGGTGGAACGAGATGTGTTCGGAATGGGCCCCGCCAATGGTCATGAGCATGGTCTCGGTCCTGTGGGTAACCCGGCTTAGAAGCTGGTTATTTAGGGCTCGGGCGGAGACAGGCTGGGAGAGTGGAACCTCTTTGGTCCCCAAACTCTTGGCCAACGAACAGTCCATTAGATTTTTGTCCGCCCCTGAATCGATGAGGGCCTGTAGGGAGATAACCTTGCCCTGGATTAGCAGAGATACCGCAGATAAAGTGCGAGACGAAACATATGTGGGTGTGTCTCTGCTTACCTGGGTCTCTCTCACAGCCCGCGTGCCAGACTTCTTGGCTGGACAGGAATCGGCTCGGTGTCCCGCTCGCCCGCAGTAGTAACAATCTCCCTCCCTCTGGCAGCGTTTGCATTCTTCCGGGTCTAACCTGGCTTGGCCCAACTGCATTGGCTCTTCCAGAACGGACGGGGGCACTCGCTCAGCGACTGGCGATGAGGACAGCAGCGGCCCACGATGAAGCTCCCGGCAAGCGGAGGTCCCTCTGGTGGCTCGGCGGCGTTCCGCTTCTCTCTCCCGAAGCTGATTGTTAACTTGAACCTCGAGGTCATCCAAGTCCTCCAATTCGGCTGGAGTCTCGTGGGGAGCTAGGTAGTCCTTTATTTCGCTGTTCAGCCTGCTGACGAAGGCGTCAATGATGGCCGGGGAATTCCATCCGCTGTCGGCGGCCAGCGTGCGGAACTCTATGGCATAGTCCACTACCTTCTGGGAGCCTTGGCGCAGCCCGAGTAGGGCTTTAGACGCATCGCGAGCCGGGGAGGAGTGGTCAAACATGCGGGTGAGTGTCTCTTTGACTTGGTATTTTGGCATACCGCTGCGCCTCGAGCCCATTCTGCTGTAGCCCAAGCAGTGGCTCTACTCGAGAGGTGGGAAATCATAAACACTACCTATGCTTGTTTTGAAATGAAGGTGGCAGAGTCGTTGTGAAAGTGGAGCTCACACTGGACGAGGAAGGAGCGGCACTTCCCAGACTCTCCCGAATACTTATCCGGCGGGGCTAGGCGAACGGGACAAGGCGGTGGGGGGGTCACTGGTGGCAGGACAGGAGCTGGCAGTGGGGGGACCGGTGTGATAGGCATAGGTAAAACCAGTCGTTCGAGGTTGTCAGTGATTTGACTTAGCTGGGAGCTCAACTAGTTCACCTGTGCCCAAATGTCCCGTTGAAAACAATCCTGCCGGTCAGCGAGTTCCTGCACTCCGGTGGCTACGGTGGCTAGCTGGGTGTCATGGGACTTTAGGAGTTGCTCCTGGCTGATCGGGTCCCTGTCCACTGGGTCCATGTCTGGCCAGATCGTAATGTAACAACGGCGCGAGAAGGATAGACCCAAATGCAGAAAAGACACAGGATATGCAAAAACAAGGTTCCTTTATTTAAGGAGAGAGGACAGATGGTACTAAGACCGTGTAGGTAGGGTGGCTGGATCGTGATGCGTACGACGAGAGACGTTAACACTATGACGGCACAAGACGATCTGGCACTGGAGCAGGAGAAACGCGGGGTTTATATCCTGGGGCTGTGATGGGGATCAGGTGGGGATGATTAGGGCGGGGCCGGCAATCACCACTCGTGTCGTAGGAAATCAGGTAACCTGAACAGGGAGAGAGCAGAGATGAACATGAGACAGGCATAACTCTAGGATCTCACAACAGATCAATTTTCAGTGGATACCTTTCCAATTTACTGTGTAAGCATGAAGGAATATTACCCACAAATAATAATGTAGTAAAATAAAACTGTAATACATTTTACAAAGTGATAAAGAACAAATTAAGCTCAGAAAACAGGTGTTCTGGTGTAAGTGCAAATAAAATAACACATGATCTTAAACATTACATGCAGAGCAAGCACTACCCAACACATACAGTATTACCTGAACCAAATATAAATAAAATAATCACATAAAAACATATATAAATCTGCACTACTGATTTAATTACATTTAAATCCCCTAGAACTATAAATCTTAACCTGAACTGTCATGGTGTTCTGATATACAGTTTTAATAAATTAATGCAGTGCAATAAAACAACACAATACAATTAAACTCGAGCACTAACACAGGTTTTCCTCCCGACCGGTTCTGGTACTCTGACCTTAACCTCTAAACCAGTACCATTCGCTTTGAAAACACATCAGCTAATGCTACTGCCAGCTAACTAGCTCTGTTAGCAAGCTGCATCTACGATTCATATTAACTAAACAAGAGAAACACACAGCAGCTTCTAGAATGCATTGTAAACATTGTATTTCATTTAAAATTGTATATACTGCGCTTTAAAATTGGAAACCATTAAGAAAACAAATATTTAATTTCCTAAAAAACTCCAGTTAACCAGTGATGTTACTGTTAGCTCTGTCCAAACACCTGGGGCCTCATGTACAAAGGGTGCGTACGCACAAAAACGTTGCGTACGCCCTTTCCCACGGAAAAGTTCAGATG
>JAQMYF010040486.1:0-11032 GCA_030014195.1 Neosilurus mollespiculum
TTTTTAGGACAGTCGTAACAAGCATTTCACTACATATTGTACTGTGTATGATTTTGTACGTGACAAATAAAATTGAATTTAAATTTGAATTTGAGGTGTTGAAGTTCTAATGTGGTGACTGCATCACTGGTGCATTAGTTTTGTTTTTGTTTTCCTATGTGGAGTCTCTTTCTGTTTTTTCACAGAGATAGGGCGGCTCCCGGCGGCATGGGCTCCATCCGCACCTGCACACCTGCTTCGGATTTCCAGCAATCACCACCGGCATTTAAGCCCGCCAGAGTATTCTCACTGCTTACGTGGTATCTCTTCCAGTTCTCTCTAGAACTGCTAGCTTAGTGTAATCTTTGTGTTTTTTACCCTACAGGTTATTTATGGTTGTTCTCTTCTTCTCCTTCCAGTGCCTGCTCAAGCCCTAGCGCTTCCGTTCATCTCTGCGATGTGGACGCACTCTCTTCTGGATTGCTCGCCCATCGCTTCCGCACCACCTCCGCGACACGGACACACTATCTTCTGGATTGCTCGCCCAGCGCTTATGCCCCACCTCTGCGACACGGGACACACTCTCTTGTGACATATCCCTCACTTCGATTGGAGGAACACTGCCATCACTAGTTGGAGCCTCGGATGTCAATCTCACTGCCTCCTGTTGGCCCTCCCTCCCTCGGGAGATCTTAAATTACCTCCTGCACCTCCTGACCTTTCTAAAGTCCCACCTGAGTATCACGGTCTTCTGTAAGGACCGGGCACTATCCCTACCCCCCACCGCCCCTATGATTGCGCCATTGACCTTCTTCCTACCATCCAGCCACCTGTACAACCTATCCCACCTCGAGAAGGAGGCCATAGAGGCTTATATCAAGGACTACCTAGCTGCTGGACTCATCCGGCCCTCCTCCTCTCCTCTGGGTGCTGGATTTTTCTTAGTTAAGAAGAAGGATTCGTCCCTTTGCCTCTGCATCGATTTCAGAGGGCTTAACGACATCACCGTCAAGAACAAGGCACCTCTGCCTCTCATCGATTACTCCTTCGAGCCCCTCTGTCATGCACAGGTGTTCACCAAGTTGGACCTACGCAACGCCTACCACCTTATCCGCATCACAGATGGGGACGAATGGAAGACCGCGTTCAACACCCCCCTGGGTCCTGCGATGCTCCATCGGTTTGTCATCGTCTATCTCGATGACATCCTCATCTTCTCGCGCTCCCTTGAGGAACATTGACAACATGTCCAACTGGTCCTCCAACTCTCTCGCCTTCATTCCCCTCCCTTCCAGTTCCAAGGAACCGGTTCCCATCATTCCTCCCATTCATCATGGGAGCAGCCTCGTGGCAAATTGAACAGATCATGTGGGAGGCTCAAGAGGACCATCCTGACCCCAAGACCGTACCCCCCAGTTGCCTCTTTGTTCCGGATTCCGTCTGCTCCCAAGTGCTCCAGTGGGGGCACTCCTCTAAGCTGTCCTGTCATCCAGGAATAACCCACACCCTCCTCTGCCTCAAGCAGCACTTATGGTGGCCCAGTATGGCCAAGGGTGTCCGAGAGTTCGTCTTGGCCTGCTCTGTCTGTGCCAGAGGCAAGGCCTCCCATCAACCTCCTGCTGGTCTTCTGCGCCCCTGGTCCCACATCACCATAGACTTTGTCACCGGTCTACCACCCTCTGAAGGTAATACAGTCATCCCCACTTTTTCGAAGTCTGTGCATTATGTGGCTATACCTAAACTGCCTTCTGCTCTTGAGACGGCTACCCTCCTGGTCTGTCACGTGTTTAAGTTACATGGCATTCCTAGGGACATTGTTTCCAACAGAGGTCCCCTTTTGTCTCAGGTCTGGAAGGAGATCTGTAAGGCAGTGGGCGCGACAGCCAGCCTCTCCTCAGGCTACCACCCGCTGGCCAATCAGGACCTGGAGACTGCCCTCCATTGTGTTGCCGCCCACCAACCTGCGTCCTGGAGTTGTCACCTCCCATGGATCAAATACGCTCACAACTCCGTCACCAGTTCGGCCACAGGTATGTCCCCATTCATGATGTGTTATTGTTTCCAACCCCTTCTCTTTCCCGATCAAGAACAGGAGGTGGCGGTTCCTTCTGTTAAGGAACACCTGAGACGGGTGCGAGAAGTGTGGAGGAACGTCCAAGCAGCTCTCACTCAATCGGCTGAGAGAAACAAGCAGCTGGCCGACCTTCATCGTTCCCCCGCTCCTGTATACAAACCAGGGCAGATGTTGTGGCTCTCCTCCCATGATCTTTGCCTCCAACCCGAGTCATGTAAGCTCACTCCACACTTTATTGGACCGTTTCCCATTGTGAAAGTCATCAACCCTACCTCGGTGAAATTAAAGCTACCGGACTCTCTCAACACCCATCCCACCTTCCACGTGTCCCTTCTCAAGCCAGTGTCCTCCAGTGACCTAAGCCCACCGGCCGTACCCCATCCGCCCCCCCGGATCATTGACAGCCACCCGGCCTTCACTGTATTTTGGATGCCAGGCACCGAGGATGGGGTTTTTTATCTAGTGGACTGGGAGGGATACGGTCCAGAGGAATGGTCCTGGATATCACGTAAAATCATTTTGGATGAATCCTTACTGAGCAATTTTTATATGGAGCTCCCTGATAAACCTGGAAGAACGCCAGGAGGCATCTGTTTAATACTGTGGTGATTGTGTCACTGGTGGGTTAGTTTTGTTTTTGTTTTCTTGTGTGAAGTCTCTTTCTGTTTTTTCGCAGAGATGGGGAGGCTCCCCCCGCACCTGCACACCTGCTCCAGATTTCCAGCAATCACCACCAGCATTTAAACCCTGGTGGGAGGCTTCTCCGGCGCCAGAGTATTCTTGCTGCTTACGCGGTATCTTGGCCAGTTCCTTCTAGAACCGCTAGCTTAGTGTAATCTTTGTGTTTTTTCCTTACCGGTTATTTATGGTTGTTCTATTATTCTCCTTCCATTGCCTCCTCGAGCCCCAGCACTTCCGCCCCATCTCTGTGACGTGGATGCACTCTCTTCTGGATTGCTCACCCAGCGCTTCCGTCCCATCTCCGTGGATTATCTCCTCACCTCCTGGGTCCCTGGTTCCCCCTCTTTCCTATCCAAATTCAATAAATACCTCAACTTCCCTTTCACCTCCGGGTGTGCTTCTGGGTCCTTGCATTACATCGGGTTTCAAACCATAACAGTTAAGACCTAAAGAGCTCTCTAAAGCCTTCAAAAACAAGGTTGTGAATGCCTGTGAGTCTAGCAACAGACACAAATGGTGAAATAAATAATTTCACGGTAAGTAAAATATCTATCACTGGTGTAGATGTAAAATGACTCTCAGTTTATCCAAGAAAAAAGTGTTTGCTCTCTAAAAAGAGCATTAGATCAAGATTCCAATTCACCATTGAACAGGAACTGGGCAACATACAGCATACAAATTCTGCATCATACCAAAAATTGTTTAAAGATAATGTGAGGCCATATGCTCAAAAAGTAAAGTTGAATTAGAAGTCTTCTAACAGGATATTAGTCCTAAACACTTAGCATTAACCAGCAAATCCACTAAGGAGAGGTTTAAAAACAGAAATAAACTTACAGAATGGTCTAGTTCACAAGTGTCAAGGCCTGGAGGCCAAATCCGGCCCTCCAACTCATTTTATGTGACCCGTGAGGCCTTTAAAAGTATATGATTATTGCATATTCCACTTAATACCAATTAGGGTCATGGGG
Organism: Neosilurus mollespiculum; assembly: GCA_030014195.1. NCBI lineage: Eukaryota > Metazoa > Chordata > Actinopteri > Siluriformes > Plotosidae > Neosilurus > Neosilurus mollespiculum. The sequence goes on from JAQMYF010040486.1 coordinate 3,706, forward strand.
GGAGGCTGGCGCCCGTCTCAGCTGTATCTGGCCAAGGGCAGAGTACACCCTGGACAGCTTGCCAGGGCAGAAAGACGCTGAAGGCAACCCTACTCTTTTTGGGTTTTTACACGCCTCTCACCACAGACAGTGAGAGGCATGGCTGACAATTGATAACCCAGTTAGCTGCACTGGGGGGACAGCAGAGACAACTATGTGATAGTGGGGCTTGAATCCCCAACCTCTGGATTAGTAAGTCAGAACCCTACCACTCAGATTTAAAGTCAATTGAAATGTTTGATATTTCAAAAGGGAAATTCTGCTAGCCATTCATGTTTGCCCAGTAGCTCAGGGATCTCTGAGTGGCAACATGGAGAAAATCCTTGATGCAGTTTTGCTGAAGTAGTTTATTGGCAAATTCCCATGGGATCAGTAAAGTGGGTCCAATTTCAGCATCAGGTGACACTGAGGCAGGCAATCAAGAGCATGGGGATCACCTTTTCTTGCTCTCCATCTTTTCCCCATCCTTCCCTTTTTGCTTTGAGTTCTCCCCTATCCCTACACTGTGGAAATGAAGGCTGAGACCTGCTCCCCAAGACTGTGTACCAAGTTCTCTCTTTCCCTCTCCTGTCTTCCCTTCCAAAGTGTCTCTCTCTCCATCCATGCTCAAGAGGGCCACAGCAGAGCATAGACATGGTCATAGTCGTGGCACAAAAGCCAGGCTGTTCCAGTATCAAAATTTCCTCCCTAAAATGGGAACACTAATTGAGAAGTGTGGTAGTGTATATTAGGCTTCTGTGTACAAGGATGATATCAAAACACAGTTAGTTAATTCCTTATTCAGTGTGGGACTGTGGGAGGTTGCACACATGCGTAGTGAGAGAAGGTGTAGTGAAAGTTGAATATTCAATTAAGTTTTTCTTTTATTTCCATAAAATTAGAGTCACATCCATTGATGCCTGTCACAATCCAATTTGGGGAAGCAAAGCATAGAATAAAAGTAGTAGATACTCAATGCATCACCAATCCACTAATCTCCTGAACCAGGGTTTTAAGCCCTTCTGCATTTTTGTGGATGGGTCCTGCCATAGTACATGACATGTAGGATAGTAAGACATGGCAGGCAGGCATGGCAGAGGAGCAATGGCAAAAGTTGCAGTATTGTAAGGAACCATCTTCTCTAGGCCTCACTGGTTCTTCGTGTTCATTGATGTGTTAATGACTAAGCAGATTTGATCAGTTCCCAATTTAGTAATTTAATAAAGTAAAACAAAATAAGTACAAACACATATGATCTTGCATCATGGCCACAAGCTTCACTAAAGTTTGAGTCCGAACTGCCTTCCCTTTGCAACCTGACAAAGTGAGCCCGGTCTTTCATCTGACTCCATTTTATTGTTTTGCAGGTCCATTTTGCTATCTTCAGGCTACACCTACTCACATGTCTTGGGCCACTAGGGGACCCCGTGGTTGATCGTTACTTGACGTCACAGGATATATGTTTTACATGATATGCAAGAAGTAACAATATTTGTGGAACAATATACATCCTTTCTCACAAAACAGGATTTTAACCTCTAAACAACCGCATCATATACTTTGACACCCAACATAGGTTGACAGATTTTACCACTAAATAAACAATGGAAACTGCTGTTTTTATTTACAGAACTAGGGGGAGACTAGATTTATGTTAACTGGGAGTTTCCTGTGGTCAGCTATAGAATATCTAAGATACAGACACAGGAAAAACTTCCAGATTGTGAATAAAAGAATACAACTCATTAATTCTGTCAGTACCGAGGCAATCTGTGTCAGCTCTTCAGCCCCTCCCCTCTTTGCAGTGATTCCCCTTGTGTATTTCCCATTGAAGCATTTACAGGATAGAAATGCTTCTTCACACAGTTCATTATAATTCCATGGCTGGGCACTTAGGGCAGAAAAAGACATTGAACCATGGCCCCTTTTTGTTGGATGCATATTTCCAGTGATATTCTGCAGTGGAGTGTAGCAAGCCAAGAAATGCTAGCTGTTGAATCCACTTTACTACATAAAGTGTTGTGAAGGCGTGGCGGTGGTGGCCTGGTGGTAGGGTGCTGGCTTACTAATCCCAAGGTCAGGGGTTCAAGCCTCTATCAACGGGTTGTCACTGCTGTCCCCCCAGTGCAGCTAACTGGGTTATCAAATGCCGGCCATGTCTCTCATCGTCTGTGGTGAAAGGCATGTAAAAGAACCATTGCTGATTTTAGTCAAGAGTAGACTGCATAGCCGTCAGCGTGTTTCTGCCCTGCGATGGCCTGGCGAGCTGTCCAGGCTGTACTCTGCCCTCACCCAGAGTCGGCTGAGATGGGCGCCAGCCTCCCCACGACCCTAATTAGGATTAAGCGGTTCAGAAAATGAATGAATGAATGAGTGTTGTGAAGGCACTCTTTTTGAATTATCTTCCACTTTAGGATTCTGAAGGAAATCCTGACAGAACAGGCACCAGATTCTTGTCACACACACTGCATGAGCTCTGTGAATGATCAGAGATGAAGTTGATTGAAAGAATAGTCGAGTGATTCACGAAGATGTACGTGAAATTGGGATAGATGGCTTGAGCCCTTATTATTTAAGGTAAGAAAGGACCCACAGGCTTCCACTAATTTTTACCCATTTGAACTGTGTGACAAGACTCAGGTTTGGGATACTGAAGAGATCAGGCAGCAGGTAAAACCTTTCATTCACTTAATTTGTTAAGCGGTTTGTAAAATTTGTAAAATGGCTTTTGTCAGCTTTTCATCTACTTTATTTAAAGGCTGTCTCACCTTGAGAATTAGGAGCACTGTACCGCCGCACACATGATCTCTCTCTCTTACACACACACATCTTGGTCCCCTGTGGAGACCTTACAGTCCCAGAGAGCACAGGTTGCTAAGCTACATGAGGAATTTACAGATGTTTTCACATATGCGCAGTCACACTGACCTTATGGAACATCACATTAAGGCTCCTCCAGGTGTAGTTGTATGCAGCTGCCCATATAAGTTATGAAAACACACAAAAATGTGATTTGGGATGAACTCCGAGCTATACTCAACATAGGGATATTTAAGGAGTACCATAGTGACCAGAACAGCCTGGTGATCTTGGTACCCAAGTCCAAGGAGTTGGTCTGGTCCTGTGTGGACTATTGAAAAGTAAGTGTGGTGCCTACATTTATGTATATTTCATGCCTCACATTGATGAACTGCTAAGTTGTTTAGACACAGTTCATACACAGTATATGTGACATTGGAAAAAAGGGTTATTGGCAGATTCCCTTGACTGCCATGTCTCAAGCAAAAAATGGCCTTTTCGTTTCCATTTGGATTACTTCAACACACTTCTCTTTGGGTTGTTTGGGGCCCTGGTGATATTTCAATGACTCATGGACAAATCCTCTGTATGCGCAGTATGTGTATTTAGATTGCATAATAATTTACAGTAATGACATTTAGTTGCATCGACAACACCTAAGAGCTGCCCAAATATCCTTGAGATTAGCACAGCTCACAGCACACCCAAAGAAGTCTCTGATAGGCCGGTTGGAAGTAAGGTATCTGGGCTTCCACTTTGGTCACGTGCAATTGCTTGCCATAATTGATCAGACTGCCGTGATTAAAATCTGCTCAAGACATATGACCAAAAGGAAGGTAAAGCACTTCTTGGGGCTATTTCAAGAGGGTTTATCTAATTTTTCAGATGACACTAACCTGCTGACTGACCTCAATTAAAAGGTGGTGCCACTTCCGGTCCAGTAGATAAAGCCTAGCAAATGAGTCAAATAAAGGGGCTTTTGTGTGGGGGCCTGCTTGTTACAAAAACTGCCTCATCTGCTTTTTGTCCTTAGACCTCAGGCAGGCCACGCTACTGTCTATCAATTTGGGGATACACTTGCTTATGACCCAACTGGAAGCCCAGATACTTCTACCCGCCCAACTGCACACTCTCAGGACAGCTATAAGACATTGGAAATTATGTTTTTTTTACATTTTTTATTGACAGCATTTAGCTGTTATCCAGAGTGATTTACAGAAGTGTTTTAAAGTCACTATCAGTGAATATATTCTTATTTTGGTTTGTCAGGACACAGACAAAGTATACCATCAGTCAAAAACTCAGTGGTTAGGTGTTGTGTGCAGGGTTTTTATTTTTAATTTTTCTTTTTCTTTTGGGGTGTGTGTGTGTGTGTGTGTGTGTGTGTGTGTGTGTGTGTGTGTGTGTGTGTGTAAAACATAGTGCTAATCTAAGTACTGCAGAAAAAGGTAGGTTTTCAGCTGTCGTTTGAAGATACCTAGTGACTCAGCTGTCCGGACATCCAGAGGAAGTTCATTCCACCACCTTGGAGCCAGAACAGAGAAGAGTTTAGATGCATTTTTCCTTGTCCCTTGGTAGAAGGAGGGCAATTATTTTCTCATATAAGTATGCAGTATGTATGTCCCTCCCATGGACCCATCACCTGTGGGAGTGGCAATAGGGATTGGGTCCAGTGTGAGCCGGGTGGCAGCCGAAGGCATGGGTTCTGCTAGACCAATCCTCAGCTACTGACTCTGGCTTTTGGAACATGGAATGTCACCTCTCTGGCAAGGAAGGAGCCTGAGCTGGTGCATAAGTTTGAGAGATACCAACTAGATATAGTTGGGCTCACCACAACACAAAGCTTGGGCTCTGGAACCACCCTTCTCGAGAGGGGCTGGACCTTGTTTTATTCTGGAGTTGCTCATGGGGAGAGGCGGTGAGCAGGTGTTTGCATCTTCGTTGCCCCGTCTCAGTGCCCACATGTTGAGGTTCTCTCTGGTTGACGAAAGGGTAGCCCCCATCTGCCTATGGGTGGGGGGATGGGTCCTGACTGTTGATTGTTCTTATGCACAAAATAACAGTTCACAACATCCACCCTTTTTGGAGTCCCTAGGGGCTGTGCTAGAGGGCATCCTGGGAGACTTCAATGCCCATATGGGCAATGACAGTGTGACCCGGAAGGGTGTGATTGGTAGTACGGCCTCTCCAATCTGAACCCGAATGGAGTTTGGTTGTTGGACTTCTGTGCTTGTCACGGTTTGTCCATCACAAACACCCTGTTCGAAGATAAGGGTGTCCATAAGTGCACATAGCACCAGGACACCACAGGCCACTGTTTGATGATCGACTTTGTAGTTGTCTTTGTAGTTGACTTGTGGCCGCATGTTCTGGACACTCAGGTGAAGAGAGGAGCTGAGCTGTCACCTAATCACCACCTGGTGGTGAGCTGGCTCAGATGGCGGGGAGAAGTCTCATGTCAGAAGGGCCTTCAACTCATATTCAAATTCATACTCAAATTTTGGTGAACTCTCATGTCAGAAGGGCTTTCAACTCCCACCTCCAGCAGAGCTACAACTACATCCCAATGCCGGCCGGAGACACAGAGTCCGAATGGGCCATGTTCTGTGTCTCCATTATTGAGGCGGCAACCCAGAGCTGTGGCCAGAAGTTCATCTGTGCCTGTCATGGAGGCAACCCATGAACCAGGTGGTGGACACCTGCGATGAGGGGGCTGTCAAGCTGAAGAAGCAGGCCTATCAGGTCCGTTTGGCCTGTGGGACTCCTGAGGCAGCGGACAGGTACCGACAGGACAAATGTGCTGCAGCCCAGGCTGTCGCTGATGCAAAATCTCGGGTGTGGGAGGAGTTCGGTGAGGGCCTGGAAAAAGACTACCGATTGGCCTCAAAAAGGTTCTGGGCCACCATGTGGTACCTCGGAATGGGGAAGCAGTACTCCACAAACACTGTTTACAGTGGAAGTGGGGAGTTGCTCACCTTGAGTGGGGATGTTGTCGGGAGGTTGAAGGAATACTTTGAGGACCTCCTCAATCCCACCAACATGCTCTCTGTGGAAGAAGAAGAGCCTGGGGATTCAGAGGGGTTCTGCCCATCACTGGGGCTAAGGGCAAAGAGGTAGTTAAAAAGCTTTTTGGTAGCTGGGCTCCGGGGTGGACGAAAGCCACCCTGAATACCTCAAGGCTCTGGGTGTTGTAGGACTGTCTTGGTTGACATGTCTCTACCTAATTGCATGGTCATTGGGTGCCGTACCTCTGGATTGGCAAACAAGGGTGGTAGATCTTCTTTTTAAAAAAGGGACTGGAGGGTGTGTTCCCACTATCCTGGAATCACACTCCTCAGTCTACCCGGGAAAGTCTATTCAAGAGTACTGGAGAGGAGGATTCAGCTGATGGTTAAACTTCGGCTTCAGGATGTGAAATGTGGTTTTTGTCCCTGCTGCAGCACTCTTGACCAGCTCTGCACACTATACGGAGTATACTGGAGGGGGCATGGGAGTTTGCCCAACCTGTCCACATGTGCTTTGTGGACTTGGAGAATGTTTTCAATCATGTCCCTTGGGCAATCTTGTGGAGTGTGCTACAGGAATATGGTATACCGGACCAGTTGCTTCAGGCCCTTCGGTCTCTGTATTGCCAGAGCCAGAGCTTGTTCCGCATTGGTAATAACATGTCGAATTTGTTTTCAGTGGGGGTTGGACTCCGCCAAGGCTGCCCTTTGTCACCGGTTCTGTACATAATTTTTATATTAGAATTTGTAGGTGCAGCTAAGGTGTTGAGGGGTTATAGTTTGGTGGCCATAGGATCTCATCTCTGCTTTTTGCAGATGGCGTTGTCCTTTTGGCTTCATCGAGCCAGGACCTCCAGCGATTCGCAGCTGAGTGTGAAGCAACCGGAATGAGAATCAACCCCTCCAAGTCTGAGGCCATGGTTCTCAGCCAGAAAAGGGTGGAATGAACCCTCCGTTTCTGGAATGAGGTCTTGCCCCAAGTGGTTGAGAGGAGCCAGTTGAGGTGGCTCAGGCATCTGATTAGAATGGCTCTGGAACACCTCCCTGATGTGGTGTTTTGGGCATATCCAGGGAAGAGACCTCAGGGCTGTCCCAGAACATGCTGAAGGGATCTCTCGGCTGGTCTGGGAATGCCTTGGCATCCCCCCGCAAGAGCTGGAGGTGGCTGGGAAGAGTATATACAAGAAATACATTTATAATTGTTAAAGATCAATTTTATAAGATAACCGTGTTATCTTGTGAATTATAAAAATTCACAACACTAATATTGGCATATTTTTGGGCGACACTTTATAAACATAGATTAAGGGTAGTTTCTTCGGCTGAGTTGTGGTGTAGTGGATAATTGTGGTGCTTCCACAGACCTGTTTTTTAATGTGCAGACCCAGGTTCAAATCCCGCTGGCGCTCACTTTAATTATTGAGAACTTTATTCATTCATTCATTCATTTTCTGAACCGCTTATTCCTACTTAGGGTCGCGGGGAGGCTGGCGCCCATCTCAGCC
>JAQMYF010040488.1:0-11031 GCA_030014195.1 Neosilurus mollespiculum
CACAAACACTGCCAGACTCAGAGAATCTTGTTTCACTCAGGGCAGCAATGTCAATCCTGTACTTTGCCAGTTCCATTACCAAAAGTGCAGTGCGTTTTTCTGGTCTAGCGGCCTCTTCTCTGTCAAGAAGTGTCCTGACATTCCACTGGGCAACTGTCAAGGTCCTGGGTGGTCTTCCATGCTTACTTTTTACTGTCAACGGAAGATCATGCCGAGCAGCGCGGTCCTTGGTAACCCGGGCGGCGACAGATCCGGTATGGAGTTTCTTTTGGTGTTTCATTTTATGGAAACTGCTTGCAAAGAGGGATCTTTAGAGCTGATAGTTTTTGCAAGTTTCTAGCAACACTCTCTCGGGGAGGTAATAGTAGATCTACGCCGGCAAGAACGTGTTGAGACAGGAGTAGACTATTAGTCCCTGCAGCGGATGGCCGGGAGATTACGGGGGTTCCGTTGATCAGCTGCCCTCAATGCTTCCACTTTTGCATGTTTTCTGTCAGGGTTTTCTCCCTTAGCCTTTGGTTCTGCCGAGAACCTACTACAAGGCAGTGGCAGACTATGCATGGCAGGGGTGTCTGTGTCCCTGAGGTGTACATTTTTGTACCCCGCATACCATATATTTTGGCATTTACGGCATTTGCAGCTTAATGTGACACTTTCGTAAATTAATTCTGCCCCAGCTATAAAGACCAAGGAACTGTTTTTAGGAGATCCAAAACACAAGCAACCCCTCTTTCAATCCATGGCATCAATGTGTAAATGTTGGAGGTTTGGAAATACCTTGGAGTTCATATTGACAATAAACTTGATTGAGTTAAAAACACTACCGCATTTTACTAGAAGGGTCAGAGCTGTCTCTATTTTTTGAGGCAGCTAAGGTCGATTAACATCTGCTGATCACTTCTTAGGGTGTTTTATGAGTCTGTTGTTGCCATCCTCTATGCTGTTGCGTCCCGGGGCAGCAGGCTGAGGGTTGCAGATGCCAACAGAATGAACAAACTGATCCTCAAGGCCAGTAACACCCCCCCCCCCCCCCATGTACTCATGTTGTTCACTACACCACCTGTCTACTGTCATTTTTTTGTCAATTGTTTGTACATATTTCTTATAGATCATTTTTTCATTTTTTTTCCTGTACAGTGAGTGAAGTTAAACTGGAGTCAAATTCCTTGTTTGTGTACACAAACTTTGCCGATAAAGCTGATTTTTATTCTGTTAATAAGAAATTGGCCACGGTTTTATCAAGGTTTCTATTGCATTCAGCTATTGAGATAAACTGATTTAGTACTGTGACCTTATTAACTTCTCAGGTGAACTTAGTCAGAGTATGACATTCATTTAGCCATCTAGTGCAAAACTTTATGATCTTAAGATGATAATGGGGTTTTGTTTTAAAAAAAAAAACTGTCTTATTCCAGTGATTTATGATGCTTCTGAGGTCCGACGAAGGAAATTTTTGAGTAAGATGAGGCTTGAACCATCTGTACCTTTTTGAGGCCTCTGTATTAATACTGAGTCTTTTAGATAAAGAGGGGAGGGGAGATATTAAAGGCAGTCTTCTAAAGTGAGATTTTGTAGATTAAATTCAGGATTAAAGGATTAATAAGGATTTAAATATTTGATAATATTTGTGCATGGCAGGAATAATCCTAAAGTTATGTTGGTATATAGAATTTCCAACACATTAAAGTAATGTCCAGACTTGTGTATAACACCTAGATTATCAGTATAAATAACTGCAGTACTTCCTCTGCCAGTTAGACTAGGTTGGTGCATACAGGAGTCCTAACTCTGATCAGTAATGATTTCATCAACAATAAGCACTTTAGATGTATGTCATCTGACTTTTAACAATCCTGTCTTTAAATCAAAGGAGCTGGATATTCATTAATTCATTCATTTTCTGAACCGTCTCAGGACCTCATTTTTGGTCTTGGCTATGGGGCAGCCTTGTCTTATTGTGCTGTAAATTCTTTAGAGTTTAGATGCATGTCTTACTTATATCCTGATAGATGTAGAGACCTGTCAAGCAGTGCTGGAGGATTGAAGAGAGTGTGACACAGTGTGGGGTGTAATAAGTGCTTTGAATTAGGAGGGTGCTGGTCAATTTTTTTTTGCTTTGTATTTAAGCATCAGTGTCAGGTATCTGATACGAGCCACTACAGTAGTGGAGTGCTGTGGGAGAAGGTGGGAAGGTAGAAAATGAGTATTGGAGTGATTTTTAGTTAGAATTTTATAGATCTTTAATATGATTTATGGGCACAGCCGAGTGGTGAATGATGTCCAGTTCAGTTCTCTTAGGATTCAGTCTCTCATTTTTGCAGATAATGATCCCATTGGCATCATTGAGCACTGACCTTCAGCTTGCATTGAGATGGTTTGCAGTCTAATGTGAGGAGGCTTGGATGTGGATCAGCACCTTCTGTCTTAGGTCATGGTTCTCAGCTGGAAAATGGTGATCAGCCCATTCTGGGTCAGGGAGCAGTTGCTGCTGTAATGACCCAGTCTTTTTGGTTGTTATGCTTGTTACTTTGAGTGTGGCTGTTTCTCTTGCAGGCACAGGAGACGGGCAAGGCAGAAGGGTTTTAGCAGCCTGGGGTGCAAGGTGCCTATTGGTGTAAGACCTGCATTATCTTTGTAAGGGAGTGATATGATTTTGGGTAATGACTTGGTGGGCAGCCAGGTTAGGGTGATGTGTCTAATAGTGACTCTCTCTCCTTTGAGCCCAGAAAATTCTGATGAAAGTGCTGTGTGTTTTCTTGAGGTTTTTCCCCATGTGTGTGGTTACACAGGCAGTGAGTCGGGTTGAGTCTGAGAAGACTGCTGTAAAGGTTGATAGTGTTTGGCTACCTTTCCTGCACTTTCCTTTGTCTTTCTGACAGTGAGCTGCAAAGTGAACAGAGTTGATCCATCCTTGGGGTCACAGTTTAAATGCATTTTTAAGCTGGTAAGGTAATATTTTTTGCCAGTGGCTACTTTCTTCATGATGGTATTTTGTTATGGAGTCATGTGTTAAGGCTAGCTCATGAATGGGTAGGGCATTTGGATGTCGGACAAACATACAACACTCTTTCTGGGTATAGCTAATAAAATTATTAGCAATTAGTCATTAAACTACTTCCAGCTATTTGTTGGGCCACTGCCCCATGTAGTCTTGCTCACAGTATTTGATGATAGTCATGTTTCAAATACCAGAATAAAGTGCAGCTTATCCTTTGTGCACAATAACTGCTAGATTAGTGGTCCAGACCAATTTATATCTGTGTTTGGCTTCCCCAAAGTCATACAGAGTGACCAGGAATCAAATTTTTCTTGTCATTTGTTGGCTCAATTGTTAAATTTACTATGCATCAAGCATAACCAGTTGTCAGCTTATATACGTGTATAGCTTTGCGTGTATATTGTACTGTGCTGAATGGGGACTGGGAAGAAGGGCTGCCATGGTTGCCATGGTTACTTTTGTCCACACAAGAGGTATTGCAAGAAAGTTTCAGGTTTAGCTTGAATGATTTGAGGTTTGATTACACTGTTTGGATCCACTGTTGTTTAAGGATGAATGGAAGAATGATGCTGTTCTTGAGATTAATGAGGGATATTCTGGACAGTGGAGAACTCCGAGACCCTTAAGAATTAAAAGGGGTTGTAGGACCATTTGCTTGAGGCACAAGCTCATGAATTTGATTAGCTAATTTTGAAGTATCCAGGGTTGTTTGGTGACTAGGTTGAACATAATATTGATGTAGGTGATGCACATTCAGCATTTTTAGTTAAGTTCTTTGAAGAAATGCAGGTATTTATATGCTGAGGTACACTATATGTTTGACAATAATATTGCAGTGCCATCCTTATCAAGCTGGGCTTTTCCATGTTTGTTGTCGCCCAAGAGTGATAGTCTGTCAAGGTTCTGTTGAGATTTCTGAAATGTCAACTAGATGATGAAGCCAGCTTCCTTTTCATTCCTTCATATAGAGGATTGTGTTGGCCAGTTTGGAGCCACCAAGTTTGTCACAAAACTTGATTTGCTGAAGAGTAACTGGCAAATTTCCCTGTCCAAAAGAGCAAAGGAAATGGCAGCATCGATTACTTTATCTGGACTGTCATGAATTTCATGTCATAAAGTCATGCCATTTGGGTTAAGGAGTGCACCGGCCACTTTCCAACATCACACAAGTCATGAATCATGTGTTAGCTGGCCTGACTGGCTGTGCAATTTATCTAAATGATTTGGTTTGGTTGTAGGTTTTCTCTCATACAGAGATAGTCAAATCTCACAGTAAGTCTTGCAAAGAGTAAGTTTGCTTATGCAATTGTGACCTACATTAGTTGGGTGGTTGGACAGGGATGTTTGGCTCCTGTTGGCAATGGAGCAATTTCTGCAGCCTACCACTATAAAAGAGCTCATTAGATTTATCGGGAAGGTAGGGTATTACTGTTGCTTTTGAAAGAAATTGTTTTCTGTTGTGGCACCATTTACAGATCTGCTGAAGGCTAGGGTTCAGTTTGTATGGTCATCCCAGTGCCAGGAAGCATTTGATAATTATAGACTTATTTTGTGTTGAGCAACCATGCTCCTTCCCCCCATTTTAACCATTTGTATTAAAAGATGATGTGTGTTGGTGTTCTGAACTGGGGCAGAATTAATGTGAGCTGAGCAGGGAATTGACAGGGCAGTCAGTTCCTTTTGTAAGAAGTTTAACTAGCATCAGTAAAACTACTTAGTTAAGAAAGCGGCCCTTGCTTTGGTCTGGGTCCCGCAGCATTTTGTAATTTATGTGGAATCTGGGGTTGACACCAGGGTAGGTTTACAGACCAGAGTCCTTTGACTTCCTGCACTGGAGAAGGGTGAGGCAGATGGGTTTTGGGTTTGTTAGTGACTTTGTCACAATTGAACCCTGCTTTTCAATGATCCTTTAAAAAAAAACTTTTCAGAGCTCATTTCCCTCTCTCCTTCTTTCAGGACACCCATTTGGTTTTGGTTGGTATTTGTTTTGTATTGGTGATGCTGCCACAAGTGGAGGAGTTATTCATGAAAGAGGGGAAATAGAATGGGAGATGGAAGGATCACTGTGGCATCCTCAGTGACACAGGTCTACTATGGTGAGAGAGAGCTAAGCTGTAAGGAAAAGCTCTCAGTTTGGTGGTCCATCTATGTTCCAGCGCTGACTTATGGTCAGAAGCTGTGGGTAGTGACCTAAAAATGAGATTCCTCCAGAGGGCGGCTGGGATCAGTGTAGAGCCCCTCCACATCCAGTGAAGCCAGCTGAGGACATTTGGGTATCTTGTTAAGATGCTTCCAGGATGCCTCCCAGGGAAGGTGTTCTGGGCATGTCAATCTAGGAAAAGACCCATAGCAGACCCAGGAGACACTGGAAAGATTATATCTCTCAACTTAGTTGGGAATGCCTCAGAATCCTTCTGTAGGGGTTAGTGAAAGTGGTCAGGGCAAGAAATGACTGGGCTTTTCTCCTGAGACTGTTGAACTTTTGACCTGCACCTGGATGATTGAATTGAAGCAACCATTCAATAACAGTTCCACAGAGTCCCCCTCAGGGTTTAGTTTCTGCACTTGCTGTCATTAACAAACATACAGATACCCTCAGTTCCTCAGCTTTTCCCCAGAGGTTCATTCCTGTCTGCATGCATGAGAAAAACATCCAGCTTGATCAGGGACCTAGAAAAGTTCATGTGTGGCCAGGTCTCAGTAAATACCAGCATGCTAGTCTCCCAGTATGCTGAGTTGCTGTCGTATCCCTCCTCTCTTCTGTTGTTTTTTGTGAATTGGTGGGATTTTATTTGCCTTAGGCAGTTTGGGCAGGGCTGTGGGAAGTTTGAATCCTGTATAGCAAAGAGACAGCAGTGTGTTCCTGGTGTACATGAGCTTACTTTTATGCATGTGGAAATATTTTTATTTAAATATATCCTCAGTAACTCACAAAAAATTAGTGGCAGTAAAAGACCTTGTGCAAATTATGTTTGAATTTGTGGATATATGTATGTGTATATATGTGTATGTATGTATAAGCACATATATAGGCTTGTGTATATATACGTGTCATTCCACGCTAATGATGAGTATATAGGGGTGTCCTTCGTTTTTTTTTATCCAAAACTAAATGCACCATACAGCATTCCTAGGGTTCACCTTGATGTTGTTTTAGTGGGACAAACAAGTAAAATGTTGACTGAGTCAACTATTAATTATTTATAACTTAAAATGGCGACCAAAACGGAAACACTGTCAGGGGGTAACTTTGGTGGATACGTGAGAGATTTTTTTCACATAAATTGATCTTATAGCTGCATAGCATAGTAAACAAGTCCTAATTCCCTTTTGTCATCCTAAAATATTTAATTTTAATGATGAGATGTATGAGATTATATGGCCCATTTTTAAAGACCGTAACTGTGTAATGAGTCATGTCACACGTCTCACGAACCACAAACGAACCTATCATCTATCCTAGCAATGATCATTGCACACGAAATGGCACAGAAGTCGACAGCACATTAAAATATAAAGCTGTACATCTAAAAACACACCTTTGCATGAACAGATACTATAATACAAGGTTTTTAAATTTTGGCATTGCGAGTGTTATGCAGTTATGCGCTTGTTTTAAAATGAAACGCTGGAGAACCTGTCGTCTGCTAAGCGAAAACACTTAGCGCGGAAAACGTTCCCAAGTACAAGCACCTTATTTGATGAGGTTTCACCCAAGTTTGCCACATCGGATGTACACAAACGACAGAAAATAGTGACGTGTCACGCACACTTCCGCTGTGTTATGCAGTTGCGTGACGTGAGGGTGACTGTCAAATCATCTGAAATTAAGAGTAATACGACTGCACCGGAAGTAAAGGTAAGTTCTCATAATCACATTATTCATCTAGTTATTGTTTTAGATGAAAATGTTTGCTTTTCCCCTCATGGTTTAAGAGAAATACGTACTTTTATGATTAATCACATGCATCTACACTGTTTGCGTCTCATGTTACACAGTGCGGTGAATAAATTCTTTTCACAAAGAAGAATGCTGTAGATGGTTTCTGTCGAGGTACAAGGTTCATACCTTGAAATGCAGTTACTCGAGGGTACATAAAATGCCTAAAGATTATTGGGAAGAGATGTTTCTTTGAAAGTATGAAGACTGCGTTTTAAGTGTATATTTATTTCTCTTATACTACTTTGGAATATATTGCCACATCGTAGCATTTTGTAAAGAGTTTTTGTCATTTTCTAAGATGGGTAACTGCATAACATGTGACTTAATCAAATTTGTGTAGCATGTTATGTTGTTACTCTTGCATGGAAGATATGCGTTTTTTATAGTATACGGTTTCTAATGTCCTGCTGTTAATTTATTTTTCAACTCCTCTTGATGAATTTAACACTGTAGCAGTTTTGGTAAAAAATTATGGTCTTTTTTTTTTACCCAGAAATGAATCTGAGTAACTTCATAACTTGTGACACATTTGTTACACCAGCAGCGTTCAACATGCCATGTGTGTTTTGGGTGTTAAGATTCATATATTCTTCCCTTTTTCAGTGAATGCCTCTGGTGTTTGCCGATGTACAGAAGCACTTATTTCTAAAAGATAACATTTAAACACTGCAATGGCAGGTAGGTTTTACTTTAGCTTTTACAGAGTCCGTTTGTGGGAACTTTAGACTTATGGCGTGACTATATTCTAAATGCAAGCCCATTTTATAAATTAGACTTGTTATATACAAGCACTTTAAGTGGGTTGTAGGTCTATTTTGGTAAAGGTTTTAGTGATGGAAAGTGCTTCGCTTCTTTTTTTTTTAAGTTTTGCAGAACAAGTTGTCTCTCCAGTAGCAAAGATTTTTCGCAGATTTTTAAGTTTTGTTTGACACCAGATTAATTAAATTTATGGTATCTTATTATCTGTTTAACTTTTCACAGAGCAAAGTCTAAGGCTGTCGAGTCGTTTATTTGTAAAAACGCAGAAGACTGGAGCACAGCAGTCAGTAAGAGTCAGGGGAGCTTCATCCTGTGAGTAGTGAAACACCCAACGTTTCAAACGCAGTGCTACGGATGCGGCGATTCAGAGAGAAGATGAAAAAAGAGGGGACCTTCAAAGACTATCGGAACAAGGAAAACAGGAACATCAAAAACAGACAGAAATTAAAGACTGAAGAAGATAAGGCAGCTGAGCGGGAGAAGACAAGACTGAGGGTACAGAAATGGCAAGAGCAACAACGAGAACTTGGCTGCCCAATCATCAAAAACAAGCCCCCAATTACCAAAGCAAGCTTAAACGTAAAAAGAGAGAAGGACCGGCTTTGACAGCGGAAGTATAGAGAGGGGCTATCAAGCCAGAAAAAGGTGGCCATCAAAAAGAGACGGAGGGAACAGCGACAGAAAACACTGCACTATCTAGACAACGTCATACAGACAGAGACACCAAGCAGTCATATAATTCAGTCAGAGACACCAAGCAGCCAGTCATCTTGTTACCAGAAACCTGACACACAAAGAAAGGCGGTGAAGAAGGCCCTTATCAGTCTGCCCAATTCTTCTTGCAAGTATGCAGACATTGTGGAGACCTTGACAAAAAGAAAATCTCCCACAAGAGGTGTCTTAGTTTAACCAGGAGCCAGGAAGCAAATAGACTTCACTACAGCGGTTCGAGAGCAAGTTATTGAAGACATGCTCAAAATAAAAAAGTCCAGGAAAAAAGATTTGGCGAGAAAAGCATCACTCTGTCGTCCTATCGCAGATTCCACCAAAAGAAGAGGGGAACTGTCATGTTTTCAAAGAGAGACCAGGTGCAGCTGGGGATTTCTCCACAAAGCTGCGACAGATGAGAATTGTGCTCCCAAGAAAAGGTTGGATGCATTGCCTGATGACCTGCTGTCTTCTGTTAAAGACCGCTATGACAGAGGTGATGTGATGTGTGAGGATCCATGTGCCTCCTCAATGAGTGCCAAGACTCGCGAGTCGAAGCATTACATGGAGAAGATGCTAGAGGAGGCACATGAAGAGTTCATGCAGGAGTCAGGGACCATCATTTCATTCTCCAAGTTTGCTTCGCTTTGCTGTGACAAGACCGCTGGTCATACCAGGGTTAATGCCTGCATATGTGAGTATTGTGCAAACATTACATTGCAAGTCCAGGCTGTGAACAGCATCCTCCAAAGCAAAGGGCATCAAGACAAACTCTTGGGCTCAAAATATATCCTGTCCAATTCAACACTGTGCATAAGAAATAAGAATGGGGTCCACTCCAAAGCATGCTTAGACCGGGAGTGTCCTGACTGTGGCGTGGGAAAAGTGAGACAACAGCTACAGGATCCTCTTGATCAATTGCCAGATACCATTGTCTCATGGAAACCTGGGGACTGGTTCAGCAGACATACACCGACAAAGAGGGTCGTGTCATCAACTGCTCATGAAAGGGATTCATCCAAAAGGAAGGCCCTTTTGATCAGCTGATCAGTGATCTGGAAGAGGACCTTAAGCACTTAAGCCTTCATCTAGAAAACGCCTGGTGGCAACATAAACAGTTTTATAACTTGAAAGCCAATTTGCTTGAGAAATGGCTGCTGATGGTCATGGACTTCGGTGAGAATTTCACCTGCTATTATCAGGACAAGGCTCAGGGAATACACGGGGGCAGGAAGCAAGTGACGATTCATCTCTGTGTCACATTTTATGGGTGCCCCAAGGATGGTCAGACAATGAAGGAGACCTTCATGTTTCTCTCACCAGACTTGAAGCATGACAGTCATGCTGTCCAGCACTTCCAGCTTCAGGAAACAGAAGAACTTCGACAGCGGGGAATGCAGTTCGAGAGAGTGGTCCATTTCAGTGATGGTTGTGCAGGCCAATATAAAGGGAAGACCAACTTTACTGACTGCTCACTTGCTTCTGAAGATACTGGCGTCATTATGAAAAAACACTTCTTCGGATCAGGGCATGGGAAAAGCCCATGTGATGGAGAAATAGGCATGCTCAAGCGATTGTCTGGGCTGGCAGTGAAACAAAACCGTGCAGTCATTGCCTCAGCAGATGACCTCTTCCGGTATGCGACTAGAAATCTGTCACGACCATCGATACCTGGGGAACACTGCCATGCTCGGAGGACCTTCAAGTTTGTTCCTGTTGGAGCCATTAACGAGATAGGCAGGAGTGAACAGGTGATGACACAAAAGGGATAAAGGGGAGCAGGGGCTTCCATTGTGTGCGTGGCAGTATGCCCTTCCTTGTTGCAACATGAGAGAGAAGCTGCTTCTGTGAAGACTGCCTGTCAGGAGGAGGACACTGCCAGTTGGAAGCATTCTGTGGGCACTGGAAGGCAGAGACCTTGAAAAAGGGGACACGCTGTACAATCTTGTAAGTTTGTTTTATTATCTTATTAACCCTAATTTGTAGTAATATTACAGTGTAGATCAGAGTTTAGATTTTTCTTTTGCCTTTAAGCTTCAAACTACTGCTTCATTTTGAGATTTCGTCCATCTTCAGGTGCTGAAGAGCAACTTGAACTACCTCCCCAAGTTCAGCAGGCTGCACCATCTCAAGCTCTGCAGCCCCAAGTGACCGATGGTATGTTTTCTGAAGTCATAGTGATTCTTCTAACACTTGAAATTAGACTACATCTTAAATAAATCATGGTACAAACAAAAGTTGGTGTACTTATCAAGCCACACACGAGTGCTACATTTTTAACTCTGAGATTTCTTCTGTCTTCAGGTGATGAAGAGCAACCTGAACCACCTCCCCAAGTTCAGCAGCCCACACCATCTCAACCTGTGCCACCACATGTCACTGATGGTATGTGTTTATTTTATAGTAGTTCTTCTAACACATGAAATGCCCTTACGTCTTGAAAATTATGTTTCAACCAAAAGTTGGTATAGTTATCAAAGTGTTTGTTATATTTTAAAACAACAACAACAAAAAAAGTTTGTATTTCAGATGTTGAAAACACCAATGGTGGGGCAGTGGTGGCCTGGTGGTAAGGTGCTGGATTACTGATCCCAAGGTCGGGGGTTCAAGCCCCACTATCGAC
>JAQMYF010040489.1:0-10000 GCA_030014195.1 Neosilurus mollespiculum
CACACACACACACACACACACACACACACACACACACACACACACACACACACACACACACACACACACATAAATATTAATAAAAAATAAATTAGTTTATAAAAACTGTGTACAGTTCAGAGTAAAGTACTGCTGAAAGTGTACCCCGTCTAAACGGAGCTCCTGAACAACTCTCTGATTCTCCCCATGATGATACCGGGCTTGTATCCCTGGGAGAACCCAGCAGGAGCGGAGACGTCGTGGTGCTCTTTCTCAAATAGAGAGCGGAGATGGCGAGGAGAGAGAACTGTTCATGATGCACAAAAGTCTCTGTTCTATTCTCGCTGTGTGATAATAATGATAATAATATTAATAATTGTCTATATATGATGGTAGCATGAGTTAAAATAAACTTAAACAATATAAGATAATGATAAAATTCTCACGGACCTGCTGTAGGGAAGCTTTTGAAGCGGGAAACATGCGCGGGTGTTACCTAGGCAACAAGAGCTGATAGGTCCAAGCGATGCTGTGTGTCGCTCAGTCGCAAGCGATGAACACTCAACTCATTGTCCGTTGCTTGTCGCTTCCCGTGTGAACCCAGCTTTACTCTTCAGTCACACAGGAAGTGACGAGTGAGAAGGGAGTCGCTTTGCCGCTGAACTGCACGAGAAAAAGCTCATTTTACACAATCTGTGTAAAACGAATAGGTTTTGGGGAATTCAGTGTTTGGTGCCATCTGTCAATCAATGGTATCTTTAAACTCTGATTGGTTTTCACTTGAATCACGCTTGTGACAGTTCAGCTCATTTGAACTTTGCTCCCGCCCGCTTCGTGGCGCGTTTCGCACGCGATCATTGACTTTGCGTGGCCGCTTGTCGCTCATCCCTTCCTGTGTGAACGCGACTTTATTCCAGGTTGCATGCACGCATCACAAAACCGCATCACACACGAGATAAAACACGAGCTACAGCTGAACTGAAGAGGAGATGATTACGATCCTTCAGTGTTTCATTCTTGTCTGTTCTGCTGAACCATAGCAAGATCCGGCGTCGGTGAAGGTGCTGAAACGATGCGCTCGGGTTGAACCAGAACACCAGACTCAGGTCCAGGCTGTGTTTGGAGTGTCTCTGCAGAGTCTGAGAGACGAAGGGCGACTGCAGCAGGGAGTCCCTCTGGTACTGAAGAACATGGTGGAGTTTTTAGAGGAATACGGTGAGGAGTTCTTTCCTCAGGACGGAGGGATGAGGGATAATCAAGTTGTCGTCAGTGCTTCTTGTGCAAACATCATTAAAGTAGTGTGTGTGTGTGTGTGTGTGTCTAGGTCTGCAGCAAAGTGGTGTGTTCAGGGTGTGTGGCTCTGTTCCACGCTGCAGGACGCTGCGTGTGTGTCTGGATCACGGTGAGCGTGTGGATCTGGAGAGAGGGGATGTGCCAACGGTTGCCAGTCTTCTCAAGCTGTATCTTCGAGAATTGCCGAGCGGACTCATACCAAACACACACAGCATGTGCATGCAGCAGGCGCTCATAGGTACACGTACACACACACACACACACACACAGAGAGCAAGGGCATGCAGTAGGCACTCATGAGTACTTATTACACTAATTAGGGTTCATAATGAATAAGAGTGTGTGTGTGTGTGTGTGTGTTTGCGCGAGCAGACTGTAAAGATGGAACTGCGCTGGTTGAAGCATTGAAGGAAATCCTGCATCGTCTCCCTGATGACAATTACAACATCCTGTCTTACCTCCTTCACTTCCTGTCTCGAGTCATCGCTCACAGCCAGTGGAATCACATGACCTCCGAGAACTTGGCCACAGTGTTTGGACCATGCATTTTCCAGTGAGTGTTTTTTTATTATTTTTTTTTATTTAAGACCCTGGTGCTAGCTCTGCGCCTGACTCCGCCCATGATGTCAGAGAATTCCTAAACGTTCACCTCTACATCAGCATCAGCAGCTTTGGTTGGTTCAGGTTTCAGTTTTTTTGCTAGCTTTCCAGATTACCAACTCCGCCTTCTTATTAAGTGTTCCAGCGTGTTTGATGTAATAACATGTGATCATCTGTGTGTGTGTGTGTGTGTGTGTGTGTGTGCGTGTGTGTGTGCGCAGCGTCCCTGAGGGCCCAAGGATGCTGGAAGAGCAGACCACGTGCAACAGGCTTATGCTGCATCTGCTGGAGAATCACACACATCTGATCCCAACACACACCACAAGCTACACAGCTCACACACATTCACGCAGAAACAGCCGCACACACAGCACAGCGCACAGCGAGAACTCCATGCTGTCTCACCCTCGTCTCATCCACGTATCACAACTACAGGAGGTGGGAATGAACTCTGTGTGTGTGCGTGTGTGTGTGTGTGTTTATTTATTTATACCAATATTCTGTTTGATTCCCAGGAGAAATCAGAAGGGTGTAATGTCAATATGGGTGTGGCTAAAGAAATAAGTGCCCTCCCACCAACACGCCCACTTTCAGGAAGGTCAGATTTCATTAATCAGACTTTGCCAAACCTTGTACCGTACTCATTTCCTTCTCACCTACAGCCACCAAAAAAAATCTCCCATGCCGTGTGTTAATCATCTCTGTCCCGGAAACAGGTCCATCTCAAAACGCCGGACGCCGGACACAAGGGGAAGAAGTGTGGAGGAAAGGGACAACGCAGGACGTTCAGAGAGTCGTCCTGAACCGGAGTGAGTGTCCCAGACGTTTCTGCTCTTCCTGCTTCCCAAACTATTTATACCGATGACCTTTTATCTCAACCTGCCTCAGGACTTAATTTTTACTTATTCTTTTATTTATTGATTTTTTTTAAAAATTCGCACCCATCTAATATGCCTCCGTGTCACATGTGACCACCATCAACCAGGGAGGGGCGCATGTGTAGGGGCAGTGTAACACACGTAGAGGAAAGTTCTACCCACCCGCTTGTATCCTTCACAGACGCCCATGATGGGTGATCACCTTGACTGACAGGGAGAGCTCGGCCAGTCTGCTCCCTTGGGCCGGTCACAGATGGCTGCGTGGATTCCGGGATTCAAACACACGTTATCCAAGATGATAGCAGGGCACTTTCTGGCTGTATTTCTGGGGCCAAGCCTTGTTTTTTTCCCCAAATACCCCACTGCTGTGTCCCTTGTTGTTTGGAGGGATTTAAGCCCAGTATATTCTACATTTAAATGTTGTGCAAGTAGACAGACAGACAGAGAGAGAGAGACAGACAGACAGAGAGAGAGATAGATACTTTATTAAATCCAGGAGGGAAATCCAGGAGGGATTGTGGGAGGAAACCGGAGTACACGGAGAAAGTCCACGCAAGCATGGGGAGAACATGCAAATGCCCCAAGTCCGAGAATCGAACCTGGGACCTTCTTGCCGCCACCGCGTCTTAACTTTATTCTTAATTTAGTAATTTATAATCAGATAGCAATGATGACCCCTCCCCCCCTCTCTCTCTCTCTTTAGGTCATGCCCAATCGAGACGGATCAGTCGTGCCTCAGATACACACACATGGTATTTCTGTTCTTCATAGAAACCTGCAGTCTGCAGTTAATCAGCGTAGCCACATGCTACAGTCTGTGATATTTGTATAAGTCTAAAGTTTGCACTGTTCCTGCCCCTTGACTTAGCCCCACCCCCAGCCAGTAAAGCATGCCTTTGCTCAGCCCCACCCCTTTTCCTTAAAAGGTAATTTGTGCACAGACAGACAGACAGACAGACTGAGTCATGCTGCTGGAAATGTTTTTTTATTGCAATTGTAATTCCCCAGACAGCCAGCAGAGGGAGCTAAACATTGCAGTATGTGTTAATACAATCTGTGTGCACGTCGTTGACTTTGTAGCCTCCTGTCAATATACTTTTTATTATTATATGTTTTTTTTTTTTTATTTAATAGAGCCTTAATTCAGAATGCCCCACTCCAGACAGCTCCACAGACTCCAATACCGGCGACGAGAGTCATCACAAGACCAGACCCCTGAGATACGAGACCAGAGACGCGCCCAGCCAGGCGGACATGCAGTCTAACACGAGTCGCACACACTCTCCATGTGGTGATGCACAAACCGAGAACCAAAACTCATACTCTGAGCCTGAGAGTGCACACACACAGCAGCAACACACACTCCGTCTGACTCCACCTTCTGAAAGTCCGGTGTCTTTCCCGCTGTCAGGTTACATGGGTACGTGAGCACGAGCAGATGCTCGATGTCCTCTGTGTTTATCAGATTATTTTGTACACGTAAACCCGTAAAGTGAAATAAGTACTCGTTTAACGCTTTAATTAACCCATGATATTCTTGTTTTTTTCCCCTGCAGCCCCGCCCAGTTCTTCTGTTCATCGTCCAATCTCAAGACAGACTCACATTCTAAGCAGTGGACATGGCTCCACCTCCTGTGCAAGCTCCAACCAATCCCATGTCATGTAGGAATATCTCTTATTGTTTGATTAATTTTGCTAGTATATGGATTAAGTGGTTCTTACTTGTGTGTGTGTGTGTGTGTGTGTGTGTGTGTGTGTGCGTGCGTGTGCGCAGAGAGGTTGGTGCAAACTGTTCCCAAGTGACGTCAGTACCTCGTTTGCATCGGCGTATTCGGAAGCTCAAGCGAGCCATCAGAAGCTTTGAGGATTCCTTCCAGAATGTCCACAATTACAAGGTGTGTGTGTGTGTGTGTGTGTGTGTGTGTGTGTGTGTGAGTGAGACCGTAGAGAATATGCATATTTTAGCCTGTATTGTGGTAAGGAAATATGTGAACCATTAGCAGGTGTAAATAAAGGGCAGTGGTGGGTCGGTGGGTAAGACTCTGGATTACTGACTTGGATTACTGGATTGGCGGTTCAAGGCCCAGTCCAACCAATCTACCACTGTTGGGCCCCCAAGCAAGGCCCTTAACTCTCATCTGCTCAGTTGTATTAATAAGATAAAATGTATGTTGCTCTGGATAAGAGCGTCTGCAAAATGCCGTAAATATAAAAATAAAACATTCATTCGTTCATTTTAATCCTAATTAGGGTCGCGGGGAGGCTGGCACCCAAATCAGCTGACTTTGGGTGAGGGCGGGGCACACCCCGAACAGTTCGCCAGGCCTTCGCAGGGCCGACACACACACACAACTATTCACACTCACCCTCACACCTAGGGGTGATTTGGAACAACCAGTCAGCCTACTGTGCATGTTTTTGGACTGTGGGAGGAAAGACTTACAGTATTTTTACTGACCATCTTAATTGTCTTTTATAAATATAAACAGTTAGACTCTGAATTAAAATAAGAATTAAAAGTTCTTTTTAAAAAAAATATCTCAGTAACAGTCCTAAAGTAATTGGAAGCAGGTGAGGAATCACGATTGGTAATAAAAGAAGCGCCCACCAAAGGCACAGTGTTCATTAACAAGGACGCGTTGTGGTGTACCGCTACCACTTCAAAAAGATTATTTCTTAATGCAACATCTACAGCACATGATACTGAGACAAGACTTAAGGAATTAGGGCTCATCTCAATGCATAGCGCAGGGTCAGAAACAACTGTTGGCTGCGCGTGACCTTCGAGTTCTTCACGTTACTGTGACAAATATACTCACATGGCTTGGAAGTACTTTGGAAAATTGCTGCCACTGAACACCACCACATCCAGAAATGCAACCTGAAACTATGTTACAGAAGGAGGAAGCCATACATCGTATCACAAATTGGTCTGAGCCAGAGCTCATCGCCGATCGACAGAAAGACCGTCTGCTGTGAAACTGTCTGCCGTGGTCAAGGGAGTTCATATTTCAGCAAAAGAATGGATGCTGAGTTCCCTGTGCCAAAGATTAAAATGACCAGTGAAAGTCCAGCATCTGTGAAGGTATGGGGTGCATCAGTATTCACAGCATGGGTGAGTTCTGTGAGGAAGTGGGTGTGGGGAAGTAACATTGACCCAGAGACATAATGGGATTTTAGAGATACGTACAGTATGTGACATCAAGGCAACGTCTGTTCCCATGAAGTCCATGCTTATTCCAAACACCACACAGTGAGCTCCATGAAGACATGCCTTGCCAAAGGTTGGAGTGGGAGAACCTGAGTTGATGCACAGAGCACTGACCTCAACCCCACCGAACATGTTTGGGTTGAAACAGAAAGCCCCAGGTGTCCCCGCATGACATCAGTGTCCGACCTTGATGCTCTTGTGGACAAATGATCACAAATCCCCAAAATCTAGTGGAGAGAAATTTATTATAACAGCAAAGAGGAAACCTGGAGTCCACCCATCAAGAAACATACGAGTGTTCTGGTCACGTGTCCACAGACTTTTGTCCATAAAGTGTGTGTTTAAGTTTTAAAACCTTTTGCAAACTGAAGCTTTTTTTGTTTTGAATGATCTCATTAGTTCAAAATACAGAGTCGAATTTTCTCAAGTGAACACAATACGCCTCCGTGTCCTCCCACTGCAGAGGAAGAGATTACACATTTTGTAGTTTTTCTGAGTTTATTTCTTGAAAAATAAAAGAGAATTTTGAGCATGCAGCTTTACTGCAGCGCGTCAGAAAGATGAGGTTCGGATCTCTACGGTGTGATTCAGGTACTGATGGAACAGGAACCGGTGCTGTATTAACAAGGGGTTTCCACTACCTTGTTTTATTGAATATATTACAATTTATTATAATAATAATTATTATTATTTTATTTGTATTTATTTATTTATTCATTGAAGAAAGACCGGTTTATAATTTTATCCTTTTGTAGTTGAGTTTAATAATCATCTCAAGGCTAGTCTACTGCAGCTCACTCCTGGCAGGTCTGCCTTTGAGCGCAAGTCAACTTCTGCAGCTGATCCAGAATGCAGCTTCCAGCTTGATTTTAACCTTCCTACGTTTTTCCACACCATTCAATTCAATTTATTTCAGTTTTATTTGTATAGCGCTTTTTATAATTAATGTTGTCGCAAAGGAGCTCTACATAGTAAAAGTAATTTAAAAAGAAATTTAAACATTTTTCCACAACCCTCACACACTCCACTCCACTGCTATGCTTTCACCTTTGGCTTCCTGTAGCTGCTCGCATTAGAATCAAAACACTAATGCTTGCCTACAAAGCCAAAAATGGATCTGCACCCTTCTACCTCAAGGCACTTATCACACCCTGCACTGCATTGCGTTCTCTCAGATCCTCTAGCACTGCTACACTGGTCCCTCCTTCTACTGGGGGTCAAGGGGAAAATGCATCTAAACTCTTCTCTGTTCTGGTACCAAAGTAGTGGAATGAACTTCCTCTAGATGTCCGGACAGCTGAGTCACTTGGTGTCTTCAAACGACGACTGAAAACCTTTTTCAGAAGTATTTGGAGTAGCACTGTTTTACACGCGCACACACACACACACACACACACACACAGACCACACAAACCACACATAAAACCCACCCACAGATTTTTGACTGACGGTATACAGAGCCTGTGTCCTATTGATCCAGTATATGACTGAATTCACTGATAGTGACTTTAAAAGCACTTCTGTGCTCTGGATTTTGGATAAGAGCATCTGCTAAACGCTGTAAATGTAAATGTTATTTTGTCATATCGACTCTTGATGATTTTATTCTTGATGTACGAGTGTTTTTCCCCTTGTAATATTGTAGATAATGAATTTATAGTTAAAATCTTTTGGTCCGAGTTGACTCCGTCATTGTGATGGGGTTCTTTAATAACCTTTTTACTGCAGCCGGCTCTCAATGATAAAATGTCTCATCCTGAAGTGGAGAATCTCATCATGGACCTCAACAGAGCACGCAAACAGCTGAAAGGTCCGATTATACCACACCTCATGTTTAACATGTGGGGGGGGGGGTTTATCACCACCTACAACACAAACATGTGTCACTTTTTCTGTCCTGTCTGTAGATCTGAGATCAAGACGGTGTGAGCACTCTCCGGAAAAGCCTGAAGCCCAGAGACCCAGTGCATGCACGTCCACACCGGCAGTGGAGGATACGGTGAACATGTTAATGCAGAGACTTCAAGAGCAACGACTGGTACTGAACCTGCCAGAACATATACAGGTCTCTCACACACACTCACACAGATACATGCAATTGTTTGCATTTTTAATTGTATCTGGTGATTGTGGGGATTTTTTCACACTCTGTCGTGTGTGTGTGTGTGTGTGTGTGTGTGTGTGTGTGTGTGTGTGTGTGTGTGTGTGTGTGTGTGTAGGATATGTCTCGCACTCAGATAGCGCTGGAGAAGATAATGCTGCAAAAGTGTCTTCTTTACTACGAGAGTGTTCATGGCAGGCCGGTGTGTTTTCTTACACAATCAACCATCCAGTTTTTTTTATTTATAAAACACAGTATAACAAATTTTCTACCAAAATTCTCTTTAAAATTCTTTGTTAATATAAAACTGTTTATATGAATCTCAGCACTGCTTAAAGGCGGAGCTCCTGGTAGATATCTCTATCGGTAGGTATCCGTGGCTGGTGTTATAAGAGTAGCGCGGCTCCTTTAAGGACTGAATAAACTTCAGCCCTGGAGGAAATCAGTCAATTTCCCCTTCGTTTCCCGAGTACATTGTCTTGTAAAAGAAGGTTAACACTGATTTTTCTTTTCATCACCTTTCACTCGCTGATTTCCACCTTTGTTTGTATCACCCGTCTCGTTAGTTTAATAATCTGTTAAACGAGTTCATGTTCGGTGCTCTTGTAATTTTTTGGTGTGGCTTTGCTCTTTTCGGCCTACCCAAGTTATACTGTGTGTTATTTAGTCTGTGCGAGTCTGAGGGGTGGTGTATGAGCCTGTTTTTGGGTTTCAGTTGTGTTATTAATAATCAATCAGTTTTGGTTTGATTTTTTTTCTTTCTTTCTTTTTTTTTTGTGGTTACACCTTTATTGGGTTTTGTTGTGGTGTTGTGGTGTTTCATGGGGCTCAGCTTCTCAGTTTGTAATCTTAAATTCTTAAATTCTTAAGAATAATCTTAAATTCTTGTACGTTTTTAAATTAGTGTGTAAATCGCATGTGCCTTGTATGCCTATGTGTATAAGTTATATATAACGTTTTTAATTCACTTTGTAATAGAAATCATGTGTGTGTGTGTGTGTGTGTGTGTGTGTGTGTGTGTGTGTTTTCTCGGCAGAGCTCTAAGGAAGAGAGAAGTATGCTGAAAGAGTTCTATTCCCGCTACCATCTGGTGAAGCAGGCCTTCTACTGTGTCAACACACACACCTGTACAACCGTATGACTTTTACACACTCTCTCACTCTCTCTCACTCTCTCTCTCTCTCTCTCTCTCTCTGTCTGAGTGTTTTGGATATATCTGATGTCTTTTGTTGTGAATTGAAAACTGAGGTCTTGGACGCCATCCTCGCCACGACCCTAATTAGGATTAAGCGGTTCAGGAAATGAATGAATGACTCATTGTTGGGTCGACTTTAAGAAAAAGTGCTAACTACCTAGAATTCCAATATCATGACCATTTTCCAAGATGGCCACCATACGACTTTGTACACCTTTATGACGTTTCGTGAAAAAAAAAAACCGTCAAAATATTGTTGTATAAATAGCCCTGCACCTTACACGAGCGTTCACCCAATATCATTTCAATCCCGTGCGATCCGAACATCCGGACGTTGAAGCCCTGTCTGTTATCCTTGCCTCGGCTCTCCCGCGCTGGCACATCCTGTCAATCCAGGTGCAGTTATCTAATTTCCTTGGGGCTGCTTAGATAACTTTTAGGATACTTAACCTGCAGTTTAGCTGACGACGGACCGCCATGCTGAGTTTCACAGCAGTGTCTGTCACCAGCTAGTGAGCGATAGACACTCTCTCGGCTCTCCCTCCATGGTTTCATTTCAGAATTTTTCTTCTCTTAGATGAAGTGCCTTTACTGATCAACTGGACAGAGATCAGCTGGTTTTTTTATGGTTTATGGCTGTTTTCAGCGCGTTGGCAGCCATCTTGAAAAAAATGGCAGCCATTTTGGAATATTTGATGGCTAGCACTTTTTTTTTTTGGTATATTCATAGCAAATATCATGCT
>JAQMYF010040490.1:0-11026 GCA_030014195.1 Neosilurus mollespiculum
AGGGCCCGAACGGCCTGCGGGAAGAAGCTCCTCCTCATTTGCTCAGTGTTTGCTTTCAAGGAATGGAAACGTTTCCCCGACCACAACAGAGAGAAGAGTCCAGGGTGTTAACATGACAGGACCATGTCAGGTCCTGTGTGATGTAAACACCTAGGTACCGGAAACTGTCCACTCTGTCCACTGGGGTCCCGTTGATGGTCAGGGGCTGGTTATTTCTCTCCTGCTTAGTACTGAAGTCCACTATCAGCTCCTTAGTCTTGCTGACATTGAGGGGGAGGTTGTTGTCCTGGCACCATTATTCCAGGTTACTAACTTCCTCTAGGTAGGCCGTCTCGTCGTTGTTTGAGATCAGGCCCACCACCACACTGTCGTCCACAAACTTAATGATATTGGTGGAGCTGGAAGTGGCCACACAGCTGTAGGTGTATAATGAATACAGCAGGGGGCTCAGAACACAGCCCTGGGGGGCTTCAGTGCTGATGGTGAGTGAGGGTGAAACATACTGGCTGCCCAACTGTACTGCCTGTGGTCTGTCTGTCAGGAAGTTTCAATGTAAATGCTGTCTCAATGATAAATTTATGTGCAATATTTGTTTCTTAAATGTAATTTTGAGGGGGCTCTGAGTCCAAGAATTTCATTGCCGGTAGTGATGTTTCATTGTTACTTGTATATGACAAATAAACTTGAACTTGAACTTGAAGTTTGTGATCCAGTGACACAGGGATTGTCTGAGGCCCAGTATCTCCATCTTAGTGGTAAGTGTGGAGGGGATTATGGTGTTAAACACTGAACTGTAGTCAACAAACAACATTTTCACATAATTCCCCTTTCCGCTATCCAGATGATTCAGGGCTGTGTGATGGAGGTGTGCGATGGTGTCCACGGTAAATCGGTTGGGACGGTACACAAACTGTAGTGGGTCCAGGGTGTCTGGTAGGGAAGAAGTGATGAAGTCTCTGATAAGCCTTTCGAAGCACTTCATCACTACCGAGGTAAGGGCCACTGTGCGGTAGTCGTTCAGGCAGGCGGGTTGAGGTTTCTTCGAGACCGGAACAATGATGGACTGTTTAAAGCACGTCGGGATTACAGACTGACCCGGGGAGAGGTTGAAAGTCTCAGTGTACACTGGAGCAAGCCGGTCAGTGCAGGTCTTCAGGGCCCGACCCGTGATGCCATCTGGTCCTACTGCTTTCCTCGTGTTCACTCTCCTGAATGCCTTTCTCATGTCGTGCTCTGAGATGATGAATGAGTTATCCTCTCTGATGTGCTCCAGAAGTGTGCTGCCCATAGCGCTGTTAGCGCTGCTAATGCTGTTAGCACTGTGAGCTGCAGCCTCGAAGTGAGCATAAAAAGGTATTTAGCTCGTCTGCCAGAGAAGCGTCTCCATTCACCGATCTGAAAGTTGGTGCTTTGTAGTTCGTCATGTTCCTCGGTCCCTGCCACAGACTCCTAGAGCCACTCTGTTGGAAATGTAACTCTAGTTTCTGTGCGTAGAGCTGCTTCACCTCCTTCACCACTCTGCGCCTGCTGTAACTCTGCTGCACTCAAAACAGTCCTGAAGAGAAGAGATGGCCCCTGTCAGCCAGCTTTTAACCTGTTTCAGAACAGGTTTAGAGCGTCTAATGAGTGGTCTGTATCAAAGAGTGATCTGTATGGGAGTCGGGGAGCAAGACTGTTGTGGGCATAACACCTGCTGCAAAATATATAAATTGGTTACAGAATTTTATGACAAATATTTATCAGGATTGTTAACTATGAAGGCAACCAGGGGTTTGATGAATGGTCAGGACAAAGTAGCGAATGATGCCTGATCTGGACAAGCAGCAGTGCAAGCCATCATGGGGAGTCAGCTTCCTCTTCTACTATAGTACTTACAAGAATTATGGGACCCTTTAAGATCCCAGTGGTAAGAATATTCAGATACACCAAAGCATTTAGAAATATGTTTTCACTGGCGTTGGTTTGTTTATTTGTTTGTCTGTCTGTCTGGTACCCAATTACTTAAAAACTTGGATTTTGATTAAATTTTCAGTATAAGTCGAAATGATACAGAATAATTTATTACATTTTGGCAGTGATCCTGATTATTGTCTAGACGCAGGGAATTTTTAAAGATTTTTAGAGCGCTAGATGTAGTCATCTGAGTTACTATGCCCAGACGATACCAAAGCATAACTTCCAGGCTTGAGTTTGATAGTTTAATCTCATTCTTTTACCTTACTATATAACTTTTAGGCCAATTATTCCAAAAATATTTCAATTATTAAAGCTTCCTCATCTGATCGCAATGGATCTAATTCAAGGGAGGCCCTATACACAATGCAATTATATAAATGGCTGCACATTTGCATTGTAGGCCTCGAATAATAAACAAATGTTGCATATGATGTTTATAAAAATGCCGCATTTCTAACAATACCATATGGGGGTGCTGAATGGCCTAAGCAGAGGTCTGTGCTCTCTGAGTGCTTTTCTAGTTTAAATTTGTTCACTAATCATCACTTGTGCACAGTGGTGCAGTAAGTACCACTATAACCCCATATCTGTTTTGTATTTATAGCATAAACAATGTATTTGATTTTGTGCTAGCTAAATTGCTGTGGAAAAAAAAAACAAACAAACAAAAAACTGTTACCTCTTTAACCTTTTTTTTTGCTTTCAGTAATAAACCTGTACTTCTGTTTTCAGATAAGTCACAATGGCACATATGAATGTCTGAGCAAGACATCTCCCTCTTTCTTCAGGACCATAACAAGTGACTACTATCAGAGTAGAGTACGGGCATATTTGGTCAAGCACTTTGGCTAGACTTGTGTGGGAGCTGTGAACAGTGGTGATGACTATGGCAATATTGGGAATAAACATTTTGCTAAATGCAGTCAGTCAAAGAAGCATGAATATGTGTACTCTGTGAACTTGAATATGAGTACTCTGTGAACTTCAACAATTGTTCGGTCAACTCCAGCCAAAATAGTAAAAGTGGCTGACATTATTTGTTAAGGTTTTACAGAGGGGAAAGGATCCACATGCATACAGTTGTGATAGAGAGTACAAAGTTTAATTGATATGCAGACAGTCCACAACAGCAGGCAAACTCATGGTCAAAAAAAGGCAATGGTCAGAGATATCCAAGAAGTCAAAAGCAGAGAATGAGGCAGAAATATCCAAAAATCACAAAAGAATAATAAGAAGGTCTGGGAACAGAAAAAGGTCAAAAAACAGCAAGGCAACAGACTACTAACACTGGAAAGGAACAGGAAAAACCTCTGGCACAATCTGGCAATGCTTATTGGGAAATGCTAAGTTTAAATAGACAGACAGTGAGCCAGGCAACAAGACACAGGTGAGCACAATAATGAGTATGTGGAAAGCCAAAGGGCACAATAAAAAAAGAACATGACACCAGAAAACCAAAACTAACTAACTGAATTCTTAACAGGACCCTGCTCTTACAAACGCCCCCTGTCGTCTTAATTTTTAGAAAGTCCCTGACAAGTCTATGATCCAGAATGTCCCAATCAGAAACCCAACAACTCTTTCAAACCATAACCCTCCCAGTCCACCAAGAACTGGAGACCACAGCCCCAGCGATGGCCCTCCAAAAGCTGGTTAACTGTAAAGGTCTCTGAGCCATTGATGAGCCACGGAGGTGGAGGGTGCTTGGGAACTGGGCATAGCTAGTTACTAAGAAAAGGTTTAATCCTAGAAACATGGAAGGTGGGGTGGATGCAGAGGAGAGTTGGGAGGGTTGCAGAGTACAAAGAGCTGCACAGCTGCAGGGCCCACAACCTTCACAATGGGGTATGGACCAATAAAATGGAGAACCAGTTCCCAAAAGTCCACCTTGAGGGGCAGATCTTGGACAGGGCAGGACCTGAGAACAGACAGAGATAGGCACAAAAAGATGGTTAACAGGACATTGACTAGGGTCTGCATTATTAGATTGGGCAGAATGAACCAACTTTGACTTCCTAGTTGTGTCATCGGTCTTGCGGCCACATGTTTTGGACACTTGGGTGAAGAAACTAGCTGAGCTGTCAACCGAACACCACCTGGTGGTGAGCTGGCTCAGATGGTTGGGGAGGCTGCCCTCCAGACCTGGGATACCCAAGCGTGTAGTTAGGGTCTCCTGGGGATGTTTGGCGGAGTCTTCTGTCAGAAGGGCCTTCAACTCCCACCTCTGGCAGTGCTACCATGACAGCCCAATGGAGGTCAGGGACATAGAGTCTGAATGGTCCATGTTCCGTGTCTCCATTATTGAAGTGACAGCCCAGAGCTGTGGCAGGAAGGTCAGTGGTGCCTGTCGTGGGGCAACCCCCAAACCAGGTGGTGGACACCTGCAGTGAGGGGGGGCTCTCAAGCTGAAGAAGGAGGCCTATCAGGTCCTTTTTGCCTGTGGGACTCCCGGGCAGTGGATGGGTACTGACAAGCCAAACATGCTGCAGCCCGGGCTGTGGCCTATGCAAAATCTTGGGTGTTGGAGGAGTTCGGTGAGGGCCTGGAAAAGGTCCTGGACACCATCCGACACCTCAGGAGGGGGAAGCAATATTCCACAAGCACTATTTACAGTGAAAGTGGGGAGCTGCTCACCTTGACTGGGGATGTTGTTGGGAAGTAAAAGCAATATCTCGAGGACCTCCTGAATCCCACCAACATGTCATCTGTGGAAGAGAAAGAGTCTGGGGTTCAGAGAGGGGGTCTGTCTATCACTGGGGCAGAGGTCGCTAAGGCAGATAAAAAGCTTCTTAGTGGCTGGGCTCCGAGGATGGACAAGATCCGCCCTGGTGCTACGGGCCATTCGGTCTCTGTATTGCTGGAGCCAGAGATTGGTCCCCATTGGTAACATGTCAAATTCATCCCTGCCAAGGCCACCCTTTGCCACTGTTCTATTCATAATTTTGGATATAATTTCTAGGTGCAGCCAATTTGTTGAGGAGTTCTGGTTTGGTGGCCATAGGATCTCAACTCTGCTTTTTATAGATGAAATTGTCCTTTTGGCTTCATCGAGCCAGAACCTTCAGCTCTTGCTGGAGCAATTTGCAGATAAGTGTGAAGCAACCGGGATGAGAATCAGCACCTCCAAGTCTAAGGTCATGGTTCTCAGCCAGAAAAGGGTGGAATGCACCCTGCAGGTCTGGAATGAGGTCCTGCTCCAAGTGGAGGAGTTCACGTATCTCAGTGTCTTGTTCATGAGTGAGGGAAAGATGAAGCAGGAGATTGACAGAAGGCAAAGCTTTCAATTTACCAGTTGATCTACATTCCTACCCTCACCTATGGTCACAAGCTTTGGGTAGTGACCTACAGAACAAATCGCAAATACAAATGGCTAAAATTATCTTCCTTGAAGGGTGAGAGGAGCCAGTTGAGGTGGCTCGGGCATCTGATTAGAATGCCTCCTGAATCCCTCCCTGGTGTGGTGCTTCGGGCATCTCCAACAGAGAAGAGACCTTGGAGCTGACCCAGAACACGCTGGAGGGACTACATCTCTCAGCTGGTCTGGGAATGCCTTGGTGCCCTGCTGGAAGACCTGGGGAGAGGGACATCTGGACCTCACAGCTAAGGCTGCTGCCCCCATGACCCGGCCCAGGAACAAGAGGAAGAAGATGAATGAATGAGACTAAACCAGAGACTCTATGTCCCACTGAACTGCTGCTACAATGTTTTTATCGGGGAGGATCTTCTCCAGTTCTTCATTATGTTGAGAGGGAAATATGTGAAAGAGGGCATCTGACTTGCCATTCTTGGATCCAGGACTATAGGACAGGGTGAAATTGGACCATGAGAAGAACAGCAACCAGCAAGCTTGACAGGGATTAAAACGTTTGTGTGTCTGAATGTATTTGAGGTTCTTATGATCTGTCCATAACACAAAGAGAACATTAAAACTCTCAAGCCAGTGTTGCCACTCCTCCAGAGCCATCTTAACTGCCAACAGTTCCCTATTTCTAATACCATTACTTTCAGATGAAGTAAGCCAATGAAAAAAAGCACAGGAATGCACCTTATCATCCTGGGCAGAGCGCTGAGAAAGGATGGAACCAATACCCACATCTGAGGCATCCACCTCCATGACAAACTGAGGATTCTTATGAGGTTGTGTCAGAATCGGAGCTGATGTAAAGTGTCTCTTCAGTTCTTAAAACGCCTTTTCTACCGATGGGGAACAGGCAAACTGAGCTGAAATATAAGTAAAGGCCATGAGAGGGGCAGCCAGGGTACACATTCATTCATTTTCTGAACTGCTTAATCCTAATTAGGGTCACTGGGATGCT
Organism: Neosilurus mollespiculum; assembly: GCA_030014195.1. Classification (NCBI taxonomy): domain Eukaryota; kingdom Metazoa; phylum Chordata; class Actinopteri; order Siluriformes; family Plotosidae; genus Neosilurus; species Neosilurus mollespiculum. The sequence goes on from JAQMYF010040490.1 coordinate 6,273, forward strand.
GGCGCCCATCCCATCTGACTCTGGGCAAGGGCAGAGTACACCCTAGACAGCTCGCCAGGCCATCACAGGGCAAACACGCTGATGGCTATGCAACCTACTGTTGACTAAAATCAGCAATGGTTCTTTTACATGCCACTCACCTATAGACAGTGGAAGACATGGCTTGTATTTGATAACCCAGTTAGCTGCACTGGGGATTGGGGGGGGGGCAGCAGTGACACACCAATAGTGGGTCTTGAACCCCTGACCATGGGATCAGTAATCGAGCACCCTACCACCAGTGCACCACTGCCCAGCCAGAGTACTATAATTTGTAAATAAACATTGGTAGAAATCAGAAAATCCTAAAAAAAACATTGCAGCTCACAACGAGTTGTAGGCTGGGGTCAGTCAATAACTGCTCAGTTGGTCCATCTCTATGGCACTGGCGGAGATGACATACCCGAGGAAGGAGACAAAGCTGTGGTGTAACTCACACTTCTCAGTCTTGACAAAAAGTTGATTCTGTAATATATTTTTGAAGACCTGGTAGACATGGTGGATGTGTTCACTGAGAAAAGATTATGTCTTACCAGGTATAAGGTCAATGCCACAGTCATATGGCCGATGAAGGGGCAGAGTGATGGCCTAGGACTTACTAAAAACTGCTTTGTGGTCCATGTATTCAGTAGACAGGTCAGGGAATTATTTTGGGTGTTAATTAATTGTCAAGTTGGCACATGAGCTTGACAGAGACAGGAGGACAAACAGGCTGGGCTCCAGCCCAAAATCTTGACCCGATCAATATGAGGGTTGTGTTTCATTGACCAGGGTTTACCAAGAACAAACGGAGCATGTGGTGACAATGATGTGTAACCTTATTTGTTCACTATGGTTGCCTGAAACAAGAAGAGACAAAGAAGGAGTCACATGGGTAAGCTTTCTCCCAACTAAAGAGTTGGCCACAAGAGGTGGGTTGAAAGGGTGAAGAGGCAGTTTCCATTGATTATCAAATGGAAGTGTCAATAAAATTCTTGTCTGCCCCAAAGACAATGAGAGCTGTGAGCTGATGCTGACTATCTCTCCAGTCTATTGTAACAGGAAACTGAATCAAGGAGGATTTAGAAAAAAAATGGAACTCCTCCAGTGCTCCATATCTTACTGTTGAGCCTTGCCTTTTTGCTGGACATAAAGAAGTGTAGTGGCCAGACTCACCACATTGTAGACAACAGTTTGAACTGCATCTCCATTGTTTCTCTGCTGCAGAAATGTGAAAGTTGCTTATCTGCATTTGTCATGATCCTGCATGTCTTACCACTAGGAGAGCTGTTATGTCTTTTTTTTTACCTTGTTTTTTCCCATGTGCTCCTCCAGGCAGATGGGCGAGACCTTGCCTCCTCCTCTGATTCCAATTATCTCTGTTGTCCTGCATTTGGGTCCAACTTAGCTTGTCTAATCATGACAGAATGAAGCAACCAGACATGGACCCTGCAGACATCAGCCAAGCCTTCCGTGCCACGAGTCAACAGGGGGTACTCCTCGGTTGACATGAACAGGACACACATCAGTTTTCAGCTCATTTTAATGCGCTGGAGGGTATCTTTGCCAGGATTGAGAACCGAGTTAGTACTGTACCCCAACCCCAACCTCACCACTGCCAGTGCCACACCTCTCCCCACTCCTCTGACCATGATGGCAGCTTTTTTAAGAGAGTCTCAAGTGCCTCCGCCTGACTGTTATTATGGGGATCTGGGTACCTGTGGTGCCTTCCATTACCAGTGTTCCCTAGTGTTTGAGTTCCAGCCCTCCTACCCTTCAGACTGTTCCCAGATAGCATACATGCTCAGCCTTCTCACTGGTCAAGCTCAGACATGGGGAAAGGCTCAGTGAGAATCAACTGTTTGCCAGGCAGACCTATACTGAATTTGTCTCTGAGATGAAGTGAATGTTTGACCATCCTGTTGGTGGTCAGGAGACCAGGGCTAAATTGTTTACCGTGTCTCAGGGAAAGAAAAGTGTGGCTGATTATTCAGTTGATTTTCGCTACTGAGCTGCCCAAACTGACTGGAGTGACAGTCCCCTCCGTGAGGTTTTATGCCAAGGCCTGAACAGTGAGGTGAAGAACATGCTGGTGGCTTGGGAGCAATGTCCAAGCCTCAATGAGCTTATTGATCTGGCCATTCATCTGGTCAATCATCTTTGGAAGCACCGGCAAGACAAAGTGAAGGTAGACCATTGGCATTCCACACTTCAGTGCACCACCACTCTGTATTGCTCCGCAGCTGTGGAGCTCCCTGCTGCTTCAGTAATGCCTGATTCAATTTACTCTGGGGATGCCGTTTCTCCCTCTACCACTGAGGAACCTATGCATATTGGCCGGGGATGACTTACACTGGTCCAAAGCCAGTGATGGATTCAAGCAGGGCTCTGCATCTGCTGCAGGGAGGAGGGACATGTCCTAGCTGCTTGCCCCTTTTGACCAAAAGGCCAGACTCACTAGTGGTTGTCAGGCTGCTGGTGAGTCATATTCATTCCTGTGGACTCTGTATGGAGCTGAAGGACACTATGGCTGAGATGTCAGCCATTTTCACTCCTTGCCCTTCTTGACAGCAGATGAAGATTGTATTGATGCAACCCTTGTGAAGAAGCTGGGAATTCCCTCTGAGCTCCTTCCCACTGTTTTTGTGGCTAGTTCCATTGATGGTGGTCATTTGGCATGGGTTACTCATCAGACAATCCCCCTGAAGCTGTTTTGTTTTTTGGGTAACCATTGGGAGACATTTCAGCCTTATCTGTTTCCATCCTTAAATATACCACTAGTCCTTGGCCTCTTCTGGCTTCACAAGCAAAACCCTCACCCTCATTTTTTCCCATAGTTTGGAGGAGCATGTTCAGCACATTACCACGGTCCTGCAGAGGCTTCTTGACAACAACAAGCTTTATGTGAAGGGAGCTTCTGCTCCAATCCTTATTTACCCAGATCCCTCAAGGCAATTTGTTGTTGAAGTTGATGCCTTCAACCCAGGAGTGGGCACTGTCCTTTACCAGTGGTCTGCCTAGGACCAAAGGCTCCATCCCTGTGCATTTTTCTCCAAAGGCTTGACCCAGCAGAATGCAATTACGATGTGGGTAACAACAAACTGCTGCCCATTAAACTAGCTTTGGAGGAATGACACCACTGGATTGAACAACCATTACTATTCTGGACAGACCATAAGAACCTGGCCTATATTCAATCTGCCAAACGTTTCAACTCTCGCCAGCCCAGATGTGCCCTGTTTTTGGCCGGTTCAATTTTTCCATCACTTACTGGCCAAGGTCCTGAAATGATAAGCCTGATGCTCTTTCCTGCCAGTTCTGCCCCATGGACTCCCTGCCCTCTCCCAAGACTATCATCCCCAAGCCATGTCTGCTAACTACGCCAAGCCCAGATGACTCAACCTGACCCTGGAACAGGGTTGTTTCTTTTGGCTTAATGCAATCTGTACCCGGGTACTCCAATAGGCTCCAATAGGCTCATGAATCCCAGTTCTCCTGCCACCCTCACCCTCCTCAAGCACCACTTCTGGTGGCCCACGATGAGACCTGACAACTGCTCCTTTGTTGCCACCTGTTCTATCTGTGCTAGAAACAAGTCTTCATCTCAAGTCCCATCTGGATTGCTGCATCCATTACCAGTCTCTGGATGTCCCTGGTCCCACAATGGTCTTGATTTCATCACAGGGCTCCCTCCCTCACAAGGTAACAACATGATTCTCACTATTATTGACCATTTTTCCAAATGTGTTCACTTCATTGACTTGTCAAAGCTGCCGTCTGCCAAGGAAACTGCTGATCTCCTGGTTTAACATGTTGTTCATTTACACAGCATATCCAGTGACATTGTTTTAGATCGGGGCCCTGGGTTTACTTCCCAAGTGTGGAACACTTTCTGCCAGGCACTACGTGTGAGATCTCTCCCAGATTTTACCTGCAAATCAATGGCCAATCAGGAACTGGAGGCTGCCCTCTGTTGCATTGCTGCTCACAGTCCTTCCTCTTGGCCTGTGTCGAATATGTCCACTCTCTCGACAGCCCAGTCACAGGTATGATACCCTTTGAGTGTGTTTTGGGGCTATCTTACCTCATTGTTTCCAGCTCATGAATCTGAGATCGCTGTTCCAGCAGTCCAGTCTCACCTATGGCAGTGCAGGAGAATCTGGAAGAAGGCTTGTTTGGCCTTGCTCTGTTCCACATCTCACAACCAACATCTGGCTAGCTGCCATTGGGTCCTGGCTCCACAATACCGTCCTGAGTGGTGGTGTCATCACTTGATGCTCTACTGAAGTCTATGGGAATCCTCCACTTATTGAGAAAGATGAAGTTATTGTACCTTTGCAGCAAGATCGGTGATGGCTGTGGGCATGGCTGCTATGGTTTTTGCAACATCATCTATTTGGGTTTGTTGTTTCTCACTTGCAAACTGAAATGACTAAGCTGTAAAATTGTATTTAAAAAAATGTTAAGAATTATGACAAACAAGAAATAACTTTATAAAATATGAAGTTTGTAATTTATGCTCTAAAACAAAAAAAAAATAGCGATAAATAATGACTGTAGGCATTATACATTATTCGTATCAGAAACTAAGGTCTGTCTGCAGAGAGAGCTGTCCTTCAGGATTCAGAAAAGCTACACAGAGCGAAAGGTTTGCGAAAGGAACCCCTCAACACCTTGACTGCACCTAGAAATTCTATCCATAAAAATTATGAACAGAACCGGTGACAAAGGGCAGC
>JAQMYF010040491.1:0-11025 GCA_030014195.1 Neosilurus mollespiculum
ATTGTATGGAACCAATTTAGAAGATCCTGTCTCTTAAACACACACACACACACACACACACACACACACACACAGAGGAATATTCAAATTGTTGGCTGGCTAATGCCACCCTCTGACTGATCCACAATTAGAGTTCTCTGAAAATCTGACAATAGACTGTATGCTGTATGACAAAAGAGGGGCAGAATTGTACCGATACAGGGGTTTTTTACTCTCTTCTGTGACTTTTCCTCAAGTGAAATAGGAGGGGAAAAACACATACATACAAACACCACAAGTGCAAATACATCAGTGTAATAAGACAAGACTGAAACCTTTTACTTGAAGCGCTCTCTCTCTCTCTCTCTCTCTCTCTCTCTCTCTCTCTCTCTGTATGTGTATTTTGTGTGAGTGTGTGTGTGTGTATGAACATGCTGATATACAAGATTGATTTTAGTGCTTTAGAATAGATGATTTTGAATTGAGAAACTTTTAATACATTTAAAAATATTTTTTTTGCTGATTATTTACTATGGTACCTTCCTGCTGTTACAGTTAATTTTAGCTGTAAACATCTTGGTTTTCATAATTATGCATAACGATTCAACACCACTGCACATGTGCAGGAAAACAGCACTGATGGAGGAGGAGGAGGAGGAGGTGAGCGTACTCCTTTGTTTACATTACAAAATTGGTATATAAGCCGTAATTGTGAGAATTTCGGGAAGATTGGAAATCTGGGCGTATAGTTTGAGATACATTGCTAATGGACAAGAAAAATGAACAAGAAAAATGAACTGCTGTCTGTTGTGCAAACAAGTGGCCCTGATGTGACCCTGCATTACTGAAGCCACTCTTAACTAGAACAACTGTTAAGAGAAAAAAAGCAGCTTGGAGAAAGTACAAATGCACCAGAGAGAAATAACTTAACCTAACCTTCTTTAGAGAAGTTTAAAGAAGGGTTAGGTTATAAAAAATATCCCAGGCTTTGAACATCTCACCGAGTACTATTCGATTCTTCATCCAAAAATGGAAATTGTATGGCACAACTGCAAACTTACCAAGAGTACTGTGGGGATTCTTTTCTTTAGCAGGGACAGGGAAGCTGATCAAAGTTGATTGGAAGATGGATGGAGCCAAATAGAGGGCAATCCTGAAAGAAAAATTGTTAGAATCTGCAAAAGACTTGAGTCTGGGGACAACGACCCTAAGCATGCAGCCAGAGCTACAGTGGAATGGTTTAAATAAAAGCATTTTCGTGTGTTAGAATGTCCCTGTCAAAGTTTAGACCCAAATCCACAATGAGAATCTATGAGAAGACTTGAAAATTGCTGTTCACAGATGCTCTCCAGCCAATTTGTCCCAGCTTGAGCCATTTTCCAAGGAAAAATGGGCAAAAAAGTCAGTCTCTAGATGGGCAAAAGCTGATAGAGACATACCCCATAAGACTTTCAGCTGTAATTACAGTAATTGCACATTGCAAATTATTAAAAAAAATAAAATAAACAAATATATATAAAATTAAAAAAATATAGAATAATATTAACAATAACAATATTGACCATGTCCACCAAGTCTGCTATGCTGCCTCGCAGGTGATTCAGGAAGGGAGCCCACAGCTTATCAAAGTAACTCTCATCCCTCCTTAAAACTGAGCTCAGGCGCTCCATTGATAAAACTTTAAATATCTCTCCGTACCACTGGTTAACAGTTGGAGGTCTGGGCTTAATCCACTGAAATAAAATGCATCTCCTAGCTAACAAAAGTAGCTTATGCAAGAGTTGTTGTTGAGGACCTGAAAGAGAAAAACCTTCTCTTGAAAGATTTTGAAGAAATAAATCGGGATTCATTTGTATATTTTTTGCAAAAATTAGGTTAATTTCCTGTGAGACTTTTACCCAAAATTTTAATACCAAAGGACAGTGCCAAATGCAATGTATGTAGTACCCAACCTCCCGTCTGCACTTAATACAGAGGTGGAGTTCTTAGGATAGCAAGTGTTCAGAAATTGAGGCATGCGCTGTAATATATAGAAAATCCTATACTGACTCTCTGTAAGTCAGTTACACAAAAAAATCTTATTTACTGTTGCTGTGCAAACTCAGTTGTCAAGTCTTTGATCCATAAAACTTGACAATCTTCTCCCATGTTTTGATTGTGTTCATCATAATGGGGCTGTTTTTGACCTCAATAGGAAACAAAGATTTCTCATTAACAAGAAAGCTGAGTGGAGACAGAAATGGGCAGTGCCAAGTATCAATTTGGGTTTCTTGTATAGACTCCCTAAAATGTGTCAGCCATCCATACACTATGCGTATATGGCACGCTCAGTTATAAAGCTTAAGGTCAGGCAATGAGAGACCACCACTCTCCCTTGGTAACCGCTGTGTTTGTAGACTAAGACATGGTTTTTTCCCACACCAAATTAATTTAGAAATGGCTCTATCAATATCAGAAAAAACAGAGTTATTTTCCTCAAGGGAAGCATCTGCATTGGGTAAAAAAATTCTTGGGAGAACATTAATTTTAATTAAACTCACTCTACCCATCCAAGAGATGGGGAGATCAAACCACCTGATCAAATCATTTTTATTGAAGGTAAGTTGAAAGAGAGATTAAGCTTTTACAATTTAAACAAATTTTTTAGGTTGTCAGATATCTTCACACCCAAATATGTGAAACCTGAGTCGGACCATTTAAAGGGAAAGTTGGGTATGGTACTTTTATCCCCAAAGTCACCCAAAGGCGTTTGCTTTAGATTTATCAAAATTAATTTTATAACCTGAGAAATTGCCATATAGCTCTATCATAGAGACAAGGGCAGGAACAGAAGTTTCAGGTTGAGTCAAAAACAAAATCACATCATTTGCGTAGAGTGCCAACTTGTACCACACAGACTAACCATGGAAATATTATTCATGCACCTTATTGCCTCAGCCAGGGGCTCAATAGCCAAAGCAAATAGCAGAGGGGACAAGGGGCAACCCTGTCTTGTACCTCGTCCAAAGTGGTAGGCCTCTGAAACGGAGCCGGTAACCAGTACTCTTGCCATAGGGGCACTGTAGAGCAGCCTCACCCACCTAATAAATTCAGACCCCAAACCGAACCTCTGAAGGACCGCAAACAAGTATTCAAATTCTATTCTATCAAAAGCTTTAGCTGCATCTAAAGCTATACATAGAATTCTCTCTCGACTACAGTTTGCATACTGAATCACATTAAGAAGCTGCTGAACGTTAGAGTGAGAGAACCTGTTTCTAATAAAACCTGTCTGATCAGACTTTACCAGAACTGGAAGATGAACCTCCAGTCTTCTAGCAAGGAGTTTAGCTAGTAATTTACAATCAACCCCGATCAGACTTATTGGCCTATAAGATGAGCAGCAATCTGAAGGTTTGCCCTTCTTTAAAATAAGCAATATATTGACCAAATTAAGTGTTGGCGGTAAGGTGCCACGTTCAAATGACTCCATGAACATTCTGGTAAGAGGGTCCACCAAAGATTTTCTTATAAAATTCTGGGCAAAATCCATCAGGGAGCCTTTCCACCCAGTAAAGATTAATTGTTTCAAGTACCCCCTCTTTTGTGATCGGATGGCAGAGAAGTTCCTTACTCTCAGATGACAATGTTGTAAGATTTATATGATCCAGAAATCTAGCCAAATCCCCACAGTCCTTTGGGCGTTCTGGAGAGTACAGATTTTGATAGAAGCATTTCATAATATTGACCAGGTGTTTATTTTCAAAAGATGTGACTCCCTTGTCATCTTTTAGTGAAGGAATAACATTGGAATTGGCCCTACCTCTGGCCAGACAAGCCAAAAATCTCCCTGGCTTATTTGCAGACTCATATAATCCGTGTCTAGCATAGAAAATTTCAGTTTCTGCTTTTTCCGTAAGAATATTATTGAGGGTGGAGCGGGCTGCATCTAACTTTAACTGAGATGATTTAGAAAGGGAGAGTTTAAACTCCTTCTCTAGTTTATCAATTTGAGATTCAAGCTCTAATTGTAGTGTGAGTGTTTCTTTTCTTTCCGCAGATGTATATGAAATGATAACTCCCCTAATAAAAGCTTTAGCAGTCTCCCATAATGTTGATGCCGAAAGCTCAGATGTATCATTAGTAGCAAAAAAGATGTAAAAGCAGAGTTACTGAACAAGGAGGAGTTAAGCCTCCAGTGTCGTGAAGTAGGGTCAAAATAAGGAGGTGTGATCCAGACTAACTAGAGAATGATCTGAAAGTGGCATGGCTTTAATATTACATGTTCTAACCCTATCCAATGCCTGCTTCGTGGTGAGAAAATAATCAATAAAGAGTTATGTGAAGTCCTTCATCTTAGGATTCAACAGTCTCCAAGCATTGAATAAATTTAAATCACAACACAATGCCTTGGTGGCTACAAGAACATTCCAGAAGGACGTGTAGATTTCACAGGACACTGATCTACCTTCGGCTCCAAGCAAGCATTCAGGTCACCTCCCAAAAGCATGAGAGGTGAAGTGTTAGAAGACAAATCAGCCATCAGTTTGGAAAAGAAAGCAGCCACACATGTATTAGGGGAATAGATGCAGCCCAGAATGAGCCTCTCTCCGAATAGGAAACCCGAAATTATTACATATCTTCCATTGTGGTCCTTTATATATTTATCTAGAGTAAAAGGCAGCCTTTTGTGCAACAAAATTGCCACCCCCCTACTTTTTGAATTAAAAGAAGAGTAGAAAACTTGACCCACCCAATCTCTTCTCAGTTTTACATGTTCAAGGTCACTTAAGTGGGTCTCTTGTATGAAAGCTATGTGGGCTCCCTCCTTCTTGAGAGATGAAAGAATTTTACGCCTTTTTCCTATGTTATTAATACCCTTCACATTCCATGTTATCAATTTGGTAACACTCATCTTAGCTGCAAAAAATAAGGCATGTCAGAAATTTAGACACTAAAAATAGAGGGAAAAAATAAGAAAATAAATTAATGCTGTCATGAGAAAAAAGGTCGTACTAAACGACGACTGTACACAGAAAGAAAACAAACCCCACCCAGAACAAAAAAAACCCAAAGTTGAATATGACCAATAGGTCTCAAAAACCCAAGGGGTATCACAGGAGGACGTGCGGCTAAAGGGGGTCATCACTAAAGAGAGTCACACGAAAAAGAAACAAAAACCCTCCCAAAAAAAGAACCCCCGCTACAGCCTCATACAAACAAAAACAAGTTATATAGCACCCTAACTGTCAAATGGCAAACATTTTTCCTAAAGAAAGAAACAAAAAATATGATAGTTTTAGGGTCTGCCAGAAACAGAGCCATGTGTGCAAACTTATAATAGTGAATCTCTTGTTTGGAGTAGGAGTCCATAACAAAGCAAAGTATTAGTTAAACGGAGAAAAAACAGTTTTAAGGAGTTTTAAACATTATACGACAGCCAGTATCATAATAACAAATGAGCTCCAAAGCTTCCTCTGTTACTGTATTTATAGAATTAACAGCCCAGAGCTGGATTAAACTTGATGGAATCCTATAGAAAAAGTGCAGTATAGTGGAGAGTTACCACAGAGAATATATTAATGTATGTTCAGAGCTGGACCATTTCTAATGCCGTGTTTATATCCACAACTCACCAAAAAAAGTAAGGTCAGTTCAGCGTGTCCAGAAAACGGTGGGCCTCCTCTGCGTCTTTGAAACTGCGCTCCGACCCGTTATGCTGTATCACAAGTCTGGCTGGGAATCGCATAGTGGAATCTCATATTCTATGAGGAATCTCATATTCTTGTTTATATGTTTCCAAACCACATCATTAAAGGAGCGACGCTTCAGCCGAACTGCGTTAGACAAGTCCTGATGGATGAAAATATGTGAACCACCATGCTCCAGATTTTTCACTTTTCTCGCAGCTGCCAGGATCCCGGGAATTGTCCCGGGAATTGTGAAGCTTAAGGATCACCGGCCTGGGACGGTCACTCCTCGGTCCAGCGGTCCGATAAGCACGATCCAGCTTTATGTGCCCCTTTGCAGCAGACAAACCAAGCAACGTTGGTACCCAGGAATAAAAAAATTCAAGAGGGCATTCACCCTCCGTGCCTTCCTTTAAATTTAGAATCTGTATGTTTTCACGTCTGCTACGGTTCTCACCATTGTCGAGCTGCTCGGCCATGGTCACCTGCCTGCTCTCCACCTGCGCCAGGCGGAGCTCCAGCGAGGCAACCTAATCCTCCACGACCGAGACCTGCCGTTCTGCTTCAGTGATGCGAATAGTCTGTCCGTCCAGGGTGTCGGCTAGTTTCGAGAACTTCTGTTCCATAATTTCACTTATATTTTGGGTAACTTCCCGCACCAGTTTAGCTACATCTAAAGCGCTAGCATTCTTCTTAGTAGCTTGAATCCGTGAAGTAGACGCCATGTCAGGCCGCGTAGGGTGATCCGTGATCTTTGACTGAGTTGTTTGCCTCATCTTGGCTGGTCTTTCTCTCAGAAGCTGTCCGCCAGGCTTTGTTGCCATACTATAAAATCGTTAACCAAGTTTCAATTTGGCAAAAGGTGCTATTAAAAGAAATGAATGTGGCTAGAGCGGGAGATCTGCAAAAACACAGACTTCAGCCAGCCATCAGCCACGCCCCCCAAAACATTAATTTTCAGAAAAGTTTTGGGACAATTACACATTGTGGTTGGTAATGTGGGTGTGAATGGTTGTGTGTGTGCTGGCCCTGCAGTGGACTGATAAATTGTACAGAGTGTACCCCATCTTTGCGCAGTCGGCTGAGATAGGCTCCATCCTATTAGGATTAAGAAGTTGATATTTTTAGTTGAATAATTGAATGTATTTTTAATAAAATAAAAATATAAAGGGATATTAGGCTTTGCATTTAACCCATCTGTCAACACACACACACACACACACACACACAGATGCACATACTGTAAACACACATCTGGAGCAGTGGTCAGCCAGTCAGGAAATTAAACCAGCAACCTTTTGGTCCCAAAGCCGCTTTATTTGCAGAGGTTAATCAGACAAAATACAAGAAAATGTATTAAAGCATGCTGGTAAATGATGGAAATGCAGCCACAGCCACGATAGTTTTATAAAAAAAAAATATTTGAAGACCACAAGGACAGCTATCATTAAATTACATGCAAAATGATAACTGCAGTACATTCTAAAGAAATGTTTTCTGTGCTATATATTTCTGTGTTATATTACAAGTAGTATACTCACCCAGATCTTATCCAGGTGCAGAAGATTTCATTCGATTATTTTAAGAATTAAGCAACGTTTGATGGCTGACTTTATTTCAAGCGCAATCCATTTAATACATTAAATACATGATGACTTCAGTGTCAGGATAATTATGGCAGTTCTGTGAAAACCAGTTATGGAAAACAGCTATACATTTTATCAGCATGTTACATGTATGTAGTTACTGTGCAATTATATTGAGACATTCAGTTCACCTTAACAACATACATGAGCATGTGTGTGTTTCTTTGATGTGGGTGTGTATATTTGTGTGTGTACATGATGTGTTGGAAAGACATTTAAACAATGAATGCATTTAGTTTTTAATACAATATTATACTGAAAATTTATATTTGCAGTATATTATTAACAAGCTCAATTGAGCTACACATTGGAGGTATATCTACGATGCATTTGGATCCAGCTACATAGATTTGCACTGTTTTTGGTTTAAAAATGAAAAATCCGCTACCGAAGAACTGTTCATCAAGTCATCTGGTATAAGCCTGCAAACTTTCATGTGATTCTGGTCAGTAATAACAGAGGAGTAGAACTTTCCTAACTGTCACATGATTCTTCATCCAGGTAAAAAAGTAAAAAACCTGAATCCACCAACGTGTAGACATTGTCGTGTGGTATAATGATAAATGAGTTTGATTTGATTCTGTCCATGCACCATGGAGCAGTTGGACTTTTATTTTTTTATAAAAAAAATTCAAATTCAATATGGGGCTACATGGACTTCTAGATATTGTCCCCAAGAACAAGTCTGCCAGTGAGAAAGTAGGACTTTTTAAGCCAACTGTCCACAACAACACCACCACCACCACCACCACCACCACAACAACAACAACAACAAGGTGACAGAGTTTGCTGCTCAGTATCCAGCATAGCAATTTACAGTAGTATAATGCATAGGCATTGCATAGTAATTTACTGTAAATTATTACAGTTCTTTATTTTCTCTTTTTTTTATTTTATTATTATTATTATTATTATTTTTACAAAAACAGCATTTTTGCTGAATTTTTACATTTTTTTTTTTTACAGTCAATACTAGTACAGTACACAATCATGATTCTCAGTTTTTTCATACACAGCCTGTATCATGATATATAGGGTTGGTCACAAGCGCCCAGCAGAACTGAAGACTTGTTATATGATCCATCCATCCATTTTCTATACTGCTTATACATCAGGGTCATAGGGAAGCAAGAGCCAACCCAAACTGAATTTGGGTGAGAGGCGGAATTACACCCTGGACAGGTTGCCAGTTCATTGCAGGGCTAACACAGAAACAATTGACTATTCATACTTATATTCATATGCAATTTTGAGTAGTTGTTGTAAGTTGACCCAATGTGCACGTCTTTGGATTATGGGAGGAAACCAGAGCACGTGAAGGAAACCCACACAAGCATAAGGAGAACATGCAAACTCCTTACAAAGTGTGTGCATGTGTCTATGGGTGTTTGTGTGTATTTGAATTAGTACTTTAAAAAGCTTGTCATTAAATATGTGTCTGAATACCTAAAATTAAAGGGAGGAGTGAACGCAATAGAGATGTGCTGATACCGATACCAGTATCAGAAATGCCACAGATACCAACAAACAATGTTGAATTGTTATCGGAGAACACGCCAGTATATGCGCCGATCCGATACCACATGATAAAACAATGATTTTATACAAATTAAGCCACTGTTTTAAATCACGGAAATCAGTGCTTCTTCTGTGCTGGAGGAAATGTGCTGATCTGGCCAGCTTCCACAATGTAGAAGAATCTACAGTTGTAACTTTTGCTAGTGACAGTTAGCCTAATGTCCATAACTTGTAAAATATTTTCCCATCAGTAAAAGAGCAACATGAATGTTATGCAAGATAACAGTTTCAAGGGGTGACGCAAGTGTTGCCAAATTTAATCCCGGAAATTTTATAAAACAGTAGGAAAAATGCATGGTGAGGGGAGTAATCTTGGTGGAGTGAGCCCTCCTGTTCTTCCAACTTCATGGCTGAAGGGCATTTGAGCAAATTACCTAATGCCCCAACCACTCTCAAAATGTGCTTCTTGTTTGTGAGGTCATTTTGGATAGGTTATATGGAGAGTGTAATTTCCCTTGCTGGATCAATAGACTATATTAAAAAATATGTGCTGTGCAAAAGAATACGATTTCACAGAGGTAAAGGAGGGAAAAAAAAGGAACTGCAGAAAAGCATTCAAATGGCATGATACGTTTCACAAAGACAGTCATAACGGACATGCAGATAACAGACAAACTTGTCAACTTTAAATGACTACCTTTATTAGATGATGCTAAACAGTTTAATTTCAGGAATTGTAATAACCTTTGAGTATGTTACGTCATAATTTTTACTTACATTAAGTTACTTATCCAGATATGATGTTAATTGGCATCTATTCTCTACATTCATGTTCATACTAAAACACTCTGCTCGTTTATTCACATCTCCAACTGTCCAGTACTGTTTTGCAAGGAGGCGTTCGTACCCCCCCCTCTTACGAACGCCTCCTGGCTTGCATTTCCCCACAAGCCTTGCCAGATTGTGCCAGAGTTTTCTCCTGTGCCTTTCCAGCGTTTGTATCTCTTTGCCTAGTAGATTTTTGACCTTGCCTGTTCCTTGACCATTCTTACTACTTTTGTGATTTTTTGGATACCTCTGCCTATGTTTTTGACTTCTTGCATATCTCTGACCATTGCCTGTTTTTTGACTACGAGTTTGCCTGCTGTTTTTGGATTATCTGTTTATCTATTAAATATTGTGCTCTACACCCCTTCGGTCTGCGTGTGGATCCTGTTCCCCCTCCACAACCCTAACAAGTACACTAAAATTATTGATTTTAAAGTAAAAAAAATAGCACTTGTCAAAAGTTGCTCTCAATTAAAACTCATTTATTTATTCATTTTCTGAACCGCTTAATCCTAAATAGGGTTGCTGGTGCCCATCTCAGGTAACTTTGTGTGAGGGCCACCACACCCTGGACAGCTTGCCAGGCCAACGCAGGGCTCAATTAAAATTCTATATTAAAATATGTCTGTGTGCAAAATCTTACAGTGATCACTGCTATTTTAACAGTTTTATGGAAAACTGAACTCTAAATCTCAAAATGATGACATCATCAAGGCCCAAGGTAACATGGGAGAATATAGCTTTAAACATAACTTCTTTCAGTATCTCATGTGTTAAATATCAATTCTATCATGTGTTAAATATCAATTCTGGTGCATATATAGTTTCCCACTGCACAAGTAATGATTTTTGACACCTCCAAAACAAATCTGTCAATAAAAATTGCATGAATGTATACAAATCCTATATGTTTACATGTTGTCTTGATTGTCATCATAATTCTGAGAATCAATTTTCAAGTAAAACAGGAGCTAGATTTAGGATCTTCCTAAATTTATGATAAGAATTTATAAAGAAATTAATGTACAGAGTTTAATGAGATTAACTTTTAACACCTGATGTCTTCTCCTTTAATCTAAAAATAACTGGATTAAGCACTCAGCCTATCAACCTGCTCAGACGTGAAGCCAGCCGTTCACCATATTACTAGTCCCAAAACATTAAGCTGTGTGTATACTGGCTTCAAAGTGGTACATTCCACAAGACTGCACTCTTGGCTGTCACAGAGAAGCTCACATGAGTTCTCATACCACTGCTATGCAGATAACACTCAACTTTTCCTCCTGCAGACACTGATGTTTCTGCACAGATCTCTGCATGTCTGGCAAGTATCTCCTCATGGATGGCAATTCACCAGCTGAAGCTTAATCCCAGCAAGACTGAAT
>JAQMYF010040492.1:0-11018 GCA_030014195.1 Neosilurus mollespiculum
GCATACAGCTCCTTCTAAAGGTGAACCAGGAGTGGGCGAAAAACCCTCATGTGCCAATTGCTAGGAAAAATCTCTCTGCCCACTCTGCTCGCATGCTTTGCGCGACAGTGTAGTTTAGCCAGGGTCACCAGACACATAGACAAATGCACATATAAACACACACAAACAGAAAACAAAGAAAAGGAAAGCACAAAACTCAATGCCACCACCAATGGTGGGTCTTATGAAGTTCCTGAATCCAACTGGGTAGGGGTGCAGAAATCTGTTTTCGCGTGTGTAGCTTCGCCCAGAGTGCTGATTTCATCACAAGTTTTTGACCTCGGGTCATGACCACCTCAGAGTCAACAGGGCACAACGGGCGCTATTGAGTCTGCTGCAAGCGGATAAGGTCATTCAGCTCCTTATGCTGGCGTTTTGAATGAAAGGACCACGCTACATAGCCACAAAATGACACAGTCACCGCCTGAATAGTAGCGCTCTGAAGAACATTTCCGGTAATGAGGTAGGCATGTGCATCCCGTAGTATTCCACTAGTGTCACTAATCGGCGAAGGTGGTAGGTGTGGACTGATAAAGAGAGACCGTGAGGCAGGATGATCTGGATGATGGAGGTATGGGCACGCTGAGTCTTGTCAACACAGTAGAAGTTGGCATTGAGGAATATCTTATGGATTGGACACCCCAATTCCATGTCGCATGTCCAGTCCGTGTCGGTGCAGCAAGGATAGAAGATTTTCCAGCAGGTGCGCAGACCTAAACAAAGCCGTAGTTGTACTGCCCCACTCATCACTGTGCATTAAGGACAATCCTTGGGTGGCGTGGTTGGGACGAAGACTCCTTCCTTATCCACCTGCATATGTTCGCACGGATGAGTCTTCCACTTATGGAGACCATGTTTGCAGCTTAAGCATTGGAGAGATTTGCCAGCACTTGCAGAAGTTGCCATGGATCCTGCACACAACACTTATGTATACATACATGTAAAGACACACGGACATAATGACAGAGATAGGTCAAGTGGCCAAGGATATGGGACGGGACACATTCAGACAACAAACAAAAATAGACATTTCCATAGTAAATGTGGGGAGCTAATTGTAATAGGACAGGTCATCTATTATAACATAGGTGGGATCTTGAGTCAGAGTACAAAGATTCAGGCTTTCATTAATGTCGTCAGCTACATTTTTTATCAGGGCATTGTCTTTGTCGGTCAGGGAAACTAGCACTGACATTTGTTTAACAGTTGCTTGGACACATAGGCTTTTAACGAGTGGAAAAACACAGCATGCTACAACTGCCAAAATTGCTAAAACGATGCCCATGTGCATTGCCATCCTCATAAGCCATCCGCCCCAATTCCCGAAGAAACTACTGAACCATTCTGTGGAAAACAAGGTGAAGCCTGCGTTTTGCTTGACCTCCTGATGCAAGGCTCCCATCTTTTGCATTGCTTCATAGAAGGCGCCACCTGGAGCTGTGTTATTGGGAATGTATGTGCAGCAATGTTCACCAAAGAGGTGACACACTCCACCCTCTTTTGCCATCAGCCAGTCAAGTAGTTGCCTGTTCTGTATAGTCATCGTACTCGTGGCAGACAATTGTTCTCCTAGGGCATGCAGGGCATCTTCTGTGTAGTTGATAAATCGTTTTTGATTGTAGTAGATATAGTTTATCCATTCCACATTTTTATTCACAGATATAAACATAACCAGTGATTTGAGACCTGCAGCAAACTCATTACGTGCTTTATATTCACTAGAGATTCCTCGTGGCTGTCCAATGCTGTCTATGTATACTCTAGAGTCCATTGCATATGCTCTCTTAGCCCTGTGAAAGTTCTTGTTCGAGGTGTAGCTGTCCATATCCGATCCTTTTTTAAGCATTCATACATCCGTTACCAGCATGACTCTAGTACGTAGTCCTGACCAATTCACCGGTAATGCTTGCCTTAACTTCATGCCCCCACATAACCACCACATATCCGCTAAGGGAACTGTCTGTCTTGCCAGTACGAGTGGCATGTCTTGGCGCCATCCCATGACTAGTTTAATTCGATTCAGAATGTTTATCACCCCCAATGTGTCATTGAACGCCTCTGCTGAGAATTGCATGTTGGTGATATCCCAGGTTCGGCTGCATCTACCTGTAAAGTTACCTACATTTTTCGTCCCATTATTCTGATTGCATTCAAAGGTGTGGTTCTTAGCCCAAATAAAAGAGACACGACCTGAGGGTGGCGTCAATTTGGTGATTTGTGGCCACCTGGTAGTGTTTCCGGACCATTTTATTATGGTGTGGGTAAAGTTACCCACACCAGCATACAGCACACACCAGTACGGGCAAATGCTATCATTTACTGGTTGCTTCACAGGGGTTTTTACTGGGTGTATGATATTGCCAATCTGGACCGTATTTGTCTCTTCCCCCACTATCCTAGTCCCATAAGTAGTTACGCGGGCCTCTCGGAATTCGTTGCATGTGTCCGTGTTATAAGGCAATGGAACTTCCTCTAGTTTCTGTACCCGTGTAGCACATAGCAAGCAATCTCCCGTTCCCCCAGTCCAATCGTGTGCTGTGTATCTAGCCCATTTATACCATTCGTTATCCTGGGCTCTGTGCCACAGATTTTTTGGCTCAGTATCACGGCCCCATTTTCGTCTTCGCCTAGGCGCACCACCGTTATATCTTTTATGATGTCATTCCATTTCAGTCTTACCCTCACCCCATGCGCCAACCCCTCGATCTTGTTCCAGGATTGTGTACAGAGTACCCAAGTTGTCAATTTTTGAGGGCCGTTCGAAACAAGCCACAGTTGCGTCCCAAGTCCATGCTGCCATTGTATTAGCTTCCACATAGCCCTTCCTTTCCCGTATGGCCGTGGCGTCTTCTATACCTGTTGTCTTGGCTGCCCGTTTTGGTGGTTTTCACAATAGTTGTGGGACACCGAAGATAAGTCTCCGTCGCCTGATTAAAGGTTGGGGCCGTTCATGAGTATCATTCTGTGTACCTGCCTTGTCTCCAATTTGGTCGATAGCTAGCATTTTTCATGGTGGTTGTAAAATTGTCTTGTGTTAGGTTTGCAGTAATTGATTCATCTGGGTCGAATGTTCCTGACATGCCCTTCCCAATTAAAACCATGACTAGTACATATCCTATAGCTAAAGTAATCAATAGGGCAAAGGGTATTTAAGGTGGTGACTGTTGGATTACGTCAACCTGCTCTAACAGCAGTCTTTGTCCTACCCTCCTTATTCCCATCTTTCTTCGTCAGTGATGCCTATAGATCACGCAAACTCCTCCAAGGTTAGGTAGCTGGTGTCTACAGTATCGAGTGGGTCTTTTAATTCCGGAGCCTCTATATCAGCTAGTGTGCTAAAAAGATCAGGTTCTACTAGTTCTGGGGCGGGTACACGGCTTGATGGGCCAGGCTGGTTTTCGTCAGGAGTTTCCAGTGGTGTCTTATCAAAGAACTGGTATACTCTTGGTTTGGACTCGGGTGTGAGTCCTCTGCGACCACTATCTGCTCGAGTGGCTCCCCTACTGGTGTGGTTGCTTCCTTATTGGGTGGCTTCCCTTTTCTTCACGTGTTGTAGGCAGGTGCATCAGGCTGATCTATATCATTGGGTTCCATGTCGTCATCAGATTGAGCAAGTTGTACCAGCCTAGAGTGTTTTTTCTTCTTCTCGGGTTCCTCCGTAGGAGCCCTGCAGCAGTGATTCAAGTGATACCAGTGCTCTCTGGACTCTACTTTAACAGCCGTTGGTGTTGCCAATAGTGTTTGTCTGGGACCACATTTTCATGAGGGCAAGTGGCAGTGCATGGACCCAATTTAATTTAGTGGTGGCACAGATCTTACCCACTTTTTCCTTCAGCACTCCATTTGCCCTTTCAACCATCCCTTGAGACTGTGGGTGGTACACACAACCCAAACAATGCATTATGCACAGAGCCTCAGTTATGCTTTTTATTATTTCATTTACGAAATGACTACCGTTATCCGAGCTTATTCGGTCCGGGATCCCAAATCTTGGAATTACTCCTCTGCACAAGAATTTTGTTACTGTCTTAGCATCGCTTTTGGCCATAGCTTGCGCTTCTATCCATCTGCTAAAATGGTCTACCACCACTAAGATGTATCTTTTTCCTTCTTACCTTTAAGTCATGTGTACAAAATTGATTACTAGGTGTCTGAACGGTCCATCTGGTTGAGGTTTGTGACCAAGAGGCACTGTGAAGTGTTTCCTGACATTCCAGGTTGCACAAATTTCGCATGTTCTCAAGAACTTGTCCACCATACTGGCTAAGTACGGGGACCACCAATCCTTGCGAATCGTGTCAATGGTTTTTCTCCTATCACAATGATCTATCGCATGTGCCTCTTTGACTTAAATTGAAATAAATCCTTTCACAACTTCTCCAGACTTCGGACTGAGGGTCTCATACAGCTCCTCGCTTTTTCCTTTCCTTTACTCTTTTTCTGTTGTTGTGACAGTTTTTTGAAACTCTTGGAGGTCAGTCAGAGTAACTTGCATTTGCCCATTCTCTCCTGGTTCCCCTGCCTCCATCATTCCTATTATACATGCCCCTTCTTCTGCAGCAGCTTTCTTTGCTGCTTCGTCTGGGGATGCATTTCCTTTGCTAACCCATTCTCCACATGACTTGTGGGCTTTGCATTTCACAATTGCCAATTCTTTGGGGAGCATCATTGCTCTGAATAGCTCTGAAATTGCAGGCCCATGTACAATGGTTGATCCATCAGCTCTCTGGAAGGAAAATCGGTCCAAACACATGACACACTCCATATGCATACGCTGAATCTGTATATATCATGCATGCCTTCCCTGCTCCTAATTGGCAGGCAGCCATTAGTGTCTTTATCTCTGCTAGTTGGGCAGAACAAGATTGTGGAACTGTCATTGTCAGTACTGTTTTAATCATATTAGAATTCTTGTCAAATTCGACCACGGCAAAGCCTGCCTTATTACCTTCATCAGCACGATAGCATGACCCATCCACAAAGAGGATATGTTCAGCATTAGGAAGAGCCTCTGCTTCTAAATCTGCTCTAGTTTTTAAATACGTTTCTACTTCATGGGTACATTCATGTGGGGTGCCTTCTTGCGGGAGCACTAACTTGTCTGCAGGATATATAGTGTGGCACTTTTCAATTGTCAGTTCTGGGGCTAATAGAATAACATTGTAACCCGTTCGTCGAGCATTAGTTATCTTAAAACTTTGACTGGTCAGTAGGGCATGTAAAGCATGAAACATATATAAGGTTACAGAATGTCCCATTGTGAATGACGACACTTTTTGGAAGGCAAAAGCCGCTGCTGCCAATCCTTGATAGCATGGTGGCATGCCCTTCTTTACACTATCAAGTGCCGTGCTATGGTAAGCTATGGGTCTTTTTCCCATGCCTTTTGTTCTTGTGCTAATACCGCCAATACAAATCCTTTTCTTTCTGACACATATAAGTAAAATGGCTTTCCATAATCAGGACATGCTAGGGCTGGAGCCGATGATAAGTCAGCTTTTAACCTGTCAAATGCAGCCATTGCATCTGCTGTCCATGTTAGTTTGGCATGTGATTTTGTTTGGTTTGCTGTTTTTACTATGTCTCACAGAGGTTGAGTCTTCATAGCAAAGTCACAAATCCATGGTCTGCTGAGTACTGCTAGACCCAAGAAGGACAGCATTTGCTGTACGGTTTGAGGTTTAGGTGCTTTGCGAATTGCTTCTACGTGGTCTGGGGATATTTTTCTAAATACTCTACCTAAATACTCTACCTTTGGTTGACAGAATTGCAACTTTTCCTTAGCTACTTTGTGACCGTTTTCCGCCAAGATTTTTAGGATTGTTACAGAGTCTTGCTTGGTTTGGCTACAAACCAAGAGGTCATCTACGTATTGGCGGATCGTAGAATCTACCTCTAAATTAGCCAGGTCTCATGCTAAGACTTGGTTGAAGACGGATGGACTTTTGCAGTACCCTTGGTCTAGTATATGTGTATTGATGTCCCCCATAGGTAAATGCAAATAGAAATTGCGAGTCGGGATGTAGTGGAACCCTAAAGAATGCAGAGCATAAATCAATAACAGTGTACCATTTTGTTCCTTCAGGAATATTAGACAACAGGGTGTGTGGATCAGGAACCACCAGTCTTTCTGCTATCACCACCTTATTTACAGGTCACAAATCATGGACCAATCACCATTTGTCCAAATTTGGAAATATAGGAGTATTGCATTGGCTCTGTGTTGGAATTAAGACCCCTGCTTCCACCAATCCCTCAATTGTTGGCTTTATCCCTGTTACTGCTTCTTTAGACAATGGGTACCGTTTTTGGTATGGCAAATATGCCCCTGGTTTTAGTTGTATCTTAACTAACCCTGCTAATTTAACCAGTCCTACATCTGTTGGGTGTTTAGTCCATAAATGATCTGGTACCTGTGTTAGTGTGTCCCCACTTTCCTCTTCTGTAAGCTCTTGATTTCCCATCCTCTGGGGTAGCTGTTTATATTTGCTTTTATCTGTCCTTACATCCCTTGTACTACTTATTAAAACTGTTTGAGGTTTTACCTCATCTACTGCTGACTGCTTTATCCTTAGAAACTTTCTGTCTGGTGACACACTAACTTCCTGGCCTATCTTTGTCCCTTCTCATCATACATCATTGTGCAGTGCCACAGTTCTCGACTTGGTTCACAATAAGGTCTCATTCTGGATAGCCATGGTTTCCATTTTTCATACAGTTTTCGAATCCCCCTTGGTAAGTCTTCTAATTCCAGCCAATGTACCCTGTCCATTTCACATTTTTCTAGTTTTGTTTCCATCATGAGGCACTGTTGGGTTAAGTGTTCCGGAAGTTCCATCCATACTTCTGTTTCTCCACAGTGTATTTTAGCTCCCATTTTAGGTTTGCTGGGGTGTCTTGTGCATATAGTAGTGGGGCTTGAACAGTGACTCCTTGAATCTCTAATTCTTGTGGCTTGGTTAAATGCAAAGTCTGTATTTTCCATGAGAAGCCTACTGTCTTTACTGCTTTGCTAGAGAGGGGGAGCTTTGAGCCTTCTCTTCCTATTGTTATATATGTTGCACCTTTGTCAATTAGGAATGGTGCCTTGATTTGTTGCCCTACCGCCACTAGGATGGTAGGTTCTTGTTCTGGGTGCAGCGAGATGGCATACTGCACCAGCTCCCCCTCTGGCTTCTCTGGGCTCCTTCACATGTTCTCCGGGGGTGGCCCCATAGGGCCTGTTCCCGGGTTGGGCGGTCCTTGGGATGGTTGGATTGGTCCCATCCAGGGTCACATCCAGGTTCCTTGACCCTGCCATCCTTGGTTCTGAGGAGGATTAGCTCTTTGGGGTTGCCCCCCTTGCTGGTAGGCATGTGGGCAGTCTCTCTTCATGTGATTTGGATCTTGACACACCCAGCATCCTCCTCCTCTTCCTCCTTGATTCATTAAGCTCTTCCTCTTGGGGCCTGTTGCCAGGGTCCTCCTCTGCGTCCTTTTCCTCGCCCTTGGCTCCATCCTTTGTTTTGAGGGGGATATTGTTGGACATGGGGATATGCTGGCATAGGTGGCGGCATATAGTACATTGGTTGCGTCTGTTGGGACGGGTATGCTGGCATGGGTTGTACGATGGCTACAGGTGGTGATATGGGCAGTGAGGGCTGGGCCGCCGGCTGTGCTGTCGCCTGGGTCACCATTATGGCTGCTTGTTTAGCAGTTCTTTTTTCTTCTTTCTTCCGTTCTATGCTCTTGTTTGGTGCGAGCTAGTTCACTCAGTTGAGCTTTGGGGAGTTGTACCATTAATTCTTCAGCAGTTTTTCTCATTTCCTTTTCTTTTTGTCGGTGTCGTTTAATGCAGTGTATCACACTGGCCTCAAATGAGGTCCATGGCATCATGTTCAGTTCTACTATGTCTGCCAGTTTATCTTGAGCTTCTTTTGGGAGAGCATTCTTTATCATTATCCGGAACAGTGACTGGGTGATCGGTGTCTCGTCCCATACGCTTCCCATCTCATCCCTCCATGCCCTATGTAGTCTTAATATGAATTCTGCCACATTCTCGGATTCCCCCATTGTTATTTTCTCCACCATTCCTGGGTCTGCTCTGGTTGGGTATGCATTCCTTAGTGCTTACCATAGTCAGTTCCTGATTTCATTAATTGTTTTTGCATCATGTGCCTGTGTCTCAACTGCCACTTTTAAGTCCGCGTTTGTGAATATCTCTATCGTTTTGGCTTTTCCTAAAGTCTGTGACCAAATGGCTTTGATGTTCCCAATGGCCAATACTTGTCCCATCATTTGTTCTTCGAACCTCATAATCCATCTTTGAGCTCCCTCACAGATGCTTGGCAGTCTGCTAATTAGTCCTGACAGGTACATGAATGACCATGGGATGTAGGCCACATTGTTACCTTTCACCATCACCGGGCATTGTGTCTTTGGCTGCTGCTGGCTTCTTTGTCCCTGTCGTAATTCTACCACCCCTGTTCCCAGGTTCTTCCAGTCCTCGACGTCCCCCTCTTCATCTTCTTCTCTCTCCTCTTCTGAATCTTTAGGTCTTTGGAGTACCTTTCCTCCTGCTCTACCTCTTGGTATCTTTCTGTTCTCATTCCTTCACTCTCACATACACCATGATCTATCTTGCCATTGCACACTGTTATCCCTGTTCCTCCATTTTCTGGTGGATTAATCCTCACTCTGCCTTGGAATTGTCCTTCCATTATTTCTAGGTTTATCTCCTGTATTTTCCCATCTAGTGGACTGAGTGGGTATATCCGTGCTATGCGAGGGGTAGGTACAACTTTATATGGGGGTGGCCATCCTTGTTCCTCAAATTCCTGTGCTGGTGGGGCTGATGGCTTCTCTCCCTCTTTTCCTTCTCTCAGCTTTCTTTGTAACTCTCCTTCTTCTACAAACCACTCTTCCCATGTTTTTCTTTCTATCAGTCTTTTCACCTTTTTCTCTCTTCATCTCACCCCAATCTTCTATTCTTTGTTTCATTTTCTTACATTTCTCTACATAAAAATCCCTGTTATTGGCCACTGCAATTCTCCTCGTGTTAGGTCATTCCACTTCTTCATATATTTTTCAACAGCTTTCTTTGCCCCCTTATGCTTCATCATAATCACCCCAGCTGGTGTGGTGGGCAGCTCCTCCTTACTCATCATGCCCTCTGTCTAATTTTCCTTCAGTGGTATTATAGTTTTTGGACAGATGCCACTGTGTTACCTGGTTGATATTCCCAAAATAACAATTGTGCCAAAATCTGTTTAACCGTTACTGCTGGTAGCAGTGGGTTTCTTCCACTGTGATTTGTTAACGGATTTATTCTATCAACCACTATCGAAGTCGTCAAACCTTTCTCCCACAATACCCACCTAGGTTCTAATGTAACAGTGATTTTTAATCCTGAACAATACTGTCTTTGCACTGGCTCTTTCCACACTATATTTGTTTTAGATCTATTATCTTCAGCGTAAGGGTCTGGTACATACTCGGGCACTGTTACTGTTACACACACGCCTTGTGGGTCAGGTTGTTCTATTAACCTTTTTAATATCAGGCCTACTAGGCTGGGCTTCCAGAGGGCTTGGAGCTTATCCTCCCAATGTGTGTTAGGAAATTGGTGTCTCAATTCTTCTAGCCCTTTCCACTCTGTTAGCTGCCACAATTTATGCTTAATCTGTCATTCTGACTGATATAGTTCCTCACCCTTCTTGTTTCTACTATACCGTTCATTCCAAAAATGAGTTCTGATTCCTTCAGTCTCTTGTAATATCTTTTTCTCTGCATCCATCAACCATGCTATCATTTTATTATTGTTTGCAATGCTATTATCTTAACTTAATCTCTCTTTTTTGTCTATATACTTTAATTTGCCTTTGTCTCACAGAAGCTCTCTCTTCTGTGTGTGAGTGCATCTGTGTGGGGTTAATTATTTACTGAGCTGTCTGTGTGTAGTGGGCTTCTCCTCCCCTCCCTCATGCGCATTGCTTTGTGTGTGTGTTCTTCGCTCTACGCTGCTGGGCTCCCAGAACCCCCTGTGTGCGAAACTATGTGTGTGCGTACTGTGGGAAAGAAACCATATATCATACTATAAAACCTTAGATAAGTGCTTGATTTAGCATTAAAATGAGTAACTCAGCTTCAGATAGCTTTAAAAGCTTAAATAGCAATAACCTGGCAAATATTCATGAAATAAACACACTGGAGACGAGAGTAAAAGTAAGAGAATGGTTTATTGAAAATTACAGATCAGTCAGCCTGTCCAAGGGAATAATGGGCACACCCTCATCAGTAGTGGGAAAAGGAGCATCCGCTGGAGATGTGGGCGAATAATCGGAAGGAGAAAAAGGAGAATTGGGGAAATACTCCATGGGAGAGCCTGGGGAACAAGCCTCTGGAGAACTAGGGGAATAGGCCTCTGGGGAAGCTTCAGGAGTGGAATATTCAGAAGAAAGTAAAGGCATGAAGGGAGATTCTGGCCGAGGGGAAAAACACCAATAGTGCACCTGAGTAGACTGATCTTGAGTCTCAGATTCAGTCTGGGTAGATTGATCCTGGGTAGTAACTGGAGTATGGAAGGGACAATAAGGGGGCCTGGGGTGAGGCCCATTAACTCGAGACGGGAACCAGGTGACAGAGAGAAACTCCAGAAACTCCAAAAGGTCGGGATTAAAATGGGCCAGATGGCAGTAAAAATGATGATGGTGACGATCAGACCTCCCCATCCTAATAACAGTACGACGGGCTGACTGAGCTGAAAAAACCAATAGAAAGAGAAAAGAATGTATGTCATGAGAATATGTAACCCAAATTATATAATCTGCAAATATAGCTCAATAACCATATACTGAAACGCTCAAAAGCTCGAGAACCCATGACATGCATATACACAGATGGTCAGTGTGAAATATAATGTTATGGTTTGAAAACCAGACGTGAGGTTGAACCCAAAAGCAAACCCGGAGGCGAGATGAAAATTTAAAGGCTTTTATTTG
>JAQMYF010040493.1:0-11014 GCA_030014195.1 Neosilurus mollespiculum
TAGCTGCACTGGGGGGACAGCAGTGACAACCCGGTGATAGTGGGGCTTGAACCCCCGACCTTGGGATCAGTAATCCAACACCTTACCACCAGGCCACCACTACCCCATTCTAATAGTAATAAACAGAATAAAAAATTATAATTTGTGAAATCATGAAGCTTTATCTCCTGAGATGTTTATATTACAGTTTAACACTTAAACACTTGAAATTTTTCAACTTGGAAGCTTAGTGATTTGCAGTGTCTCAATGACAAGCTCCATTTGTAACTCTATTTGTACAGAGTGACCCAAAAATATCCCACATTTCAAAGGTAAATAAAATAAAAGAGGTTAAAGAGAATCAAATTATTATTTTCAGACATGAAACTTTGTGAGGCAGAGGACGTGGTGCTGAGGTCTGTTGGTGGCGCAATACTAACTTGGACACCTTCATGCGGAAGGAGTGGATGTGTGATTTCAGTACGATGGAGCTACGACACACACAGCGCAAAGCTCATTGGAAGTGCTGAGGAAAATATTTTCGGATCGGGTGATCTCGTTGCTGGGTATGAGGCCCGTTCCCCTGACTTCACTCCTTGGGATTTTTTTTCTGTGTGTACCTTAAATCATGAGTGTATACTCATCCACCCCAAACTCTTGAAGCCCTTAAGGTTGCTATTCAACAGGCGATTGCCGCTGTGCCACCCGACATGATCCGTGGTAGCCTACAGAAATCGCCTCCATGAGAGTATAGATAATGACAGCCACCATTCGGAGGATGATCGTCTTTAAAACATTACATTGACATTTACAACACTTGGTAGACACCTGATCCAGAGTGATTTACATTATTTTATACAACTGAGCAATTGAGGATTAAGGACCTTGCTCAAGGACCCAACAGTGGCACCTTGGTGGTACTGGGACTTGAACCCCTGACCTTCAGATAAGTTATCACTGAGCCACCACCCCTTTATAAAATGTATCCTCAAATTGATAAACACTGCATGCTTCTTTTTATTTTTTAATTCATAAGATTTTTTTAATCGTTGATGGATATTTGTTGTGGTATGAAAGAAGTAAAAGTCCACGTTCAGACGTGCCATTTAAGGGAAAGAATCAAATTCAGGGAAATAACAGAAACCCTGTTTAGTTTTCATCGCACCAACCAATCATTTACCGAGTCGCTTAATCCTACCACATAGGGTCGCAGGGAGGCCCGAGCCTATCCCGACTCTGGGCAAAGGTGGGGGTATGCCCTGAACAGCTCGGCAGGACCAACATGCACACAACCCCTCACAAGGGCCAATTTCAAACAGCCAATTAGCCTAACATGCATGTCTTTGGACTGTGGGAGGAAACTGGATACCCACTCAGGCACTCTCACCAAGCCTGGGACTTGAACTGGGGACCTTCCTGCTGTAAGGAGAGCATCAGAATCAGAATCGGAGTACTTTATTCTTCCCGGAGGAAATTGTGTGCACACAGTTGCTCCATACCAAGTAAGAATGAGATAAAGTTAAAGATAAAAGTCTCAATAAAGAATAATTACAAATATATCTCTCTCTGTCCTTCCTCTAATGTCCACAAGTAGGAATGATCTCCTGTGTGGTTCAGTGGTGCATTTAGGTGGTATCAGTCTCGCACTGAACGTGCTCCTGTGACTGATCAGCAGGTTGTGAAGTGGGTGGGAGGTATCCTTCAGTATCGTCTTTATTTTGGACGACATTCGCTTTTCCAACACTACCGTCAGAGAGTCCAGCTCCATCCCCACAACGTTACTGGTTCAGTCTGTTTGTGCCTGCAACCCTCAACAGACTCATAAAACATCCTGAGCAGTGTTCGGCAGATGTTAAACGACTTTAGCCGCCTCAAAAAATAGAGACGGTTCTGGCCCTTTTTGTAAAGTGCGGTACTGGACTGTTCTTACTCCAGTCCAGTTTACTGTCAATATGAACTCCGAGGTATTTGTAATCTATGCTAACCACTACACCCTTCTTACTCACTCAATGAATATTTTACTACTTTATAACTAGCACAGAAATCATCAAATCATTAATGCCTGTGTGTGTGTGTGTGTGTGTGTGTGTGTGTGTGTGAGTGGCTAGCCTACTCATGTAAAACATACTTTAAAAACAGATGATATGCCCCTCTGAGTTTGAAATGTGCTGAACTTTCTTTTTTTCCTCCTTTCTTTTTTCTTTTTCTTTCCTTTTTTTTTATTCACACATAGTGAGCAGCAGCTCATTCTGCAGTCTACAAAGGCGGAGTGCACTGGGGTTATACTCCCAGAGCTTGCATAGCTTGTATATTTGTTTGGTCTCTGTGGCTTTATATGAAGGAACTGAATTTTTAAGAGAGAACCCAGGTGGACTTTCAGATTATGGATAAAACAAGTCCATGCAATGCAACAGAAATTACTATGGAGGTGGTGGTTCAGTGGTTATGGCTCTGGATTACTGATCAGCAGGCTGGAGGTTTAAGATCCAGTACCACCAGTCTGCCACTGTTAGGCTCTTGATCCAGGCCATTAACCCTCGACTGCACTGTTTCATAAATGATGTGAAAATGTTTGTTGCTCGAGATAAGGGTATTTGCTAAGGGGGTGATCACACTAGAGGTGCAATAGAAAAGCGACTGATGCGAATGGGAATTCGCAGCTGTCGATTTTCATTCTCAAAATATTCTTAAATTTGTTGCGCTGCATTCGCAGCATCACACTGGTCCATGAACTCATCGCAAAAAAAAAATTCAAACATGTCGCCAAACAAGGCTCTGACACTTAAACACTGGGCAAATGTCGTGAGAAGGCCACAAAGGAAAAGGGACAAGTTGGAGACTTCCATGTGGAAAGTTTGAGAAAAGTTTTATACCTGTAAGCATCCGCCATATTCTGTGTATTTTCTCATCATTCATATTTGATTCAAATTGTGTTTGCGCTAATAACTCGCGAATAAAAAGTGAATGGTTTGAGAACAAAAAGCGAACAAAACACAACCCAACCGCAAATTGCCGGCACATATTTCTGGCAACTTCCACACGATATATACAGCAGGTATTTAATCCACAAAATATTCACTTGCTTGTGGAGTCGAAAAACAAAAAAAAATTCGCAAAAATTTTTCAGATTAATCAATTTGTGTCAGTCACTTTTCAGTTGCACCTCTAGCGTGATCACCCCCTTAAAGCACTAAATGTATTTTACATTTAAACACACACAGATACTATTTTCCAGCCTAATTTAGTCATAGCCAATTCCCACCTATAAGACTTTCTTCCCTTTCACATGACACCTACCATCCAGGGAGGGCGAAGATAAACACGTGCTTCCTTAAAACCATATGATGCAAGCCAACCGATATTTTCGAACTGCTGCTGATTCATAATCTAAAGCAGCGTAACACACTTAGTGGAATGCACTACCCGCCTCTCCGTATCCGTGAGCCCCCAGATGCCAATGATCGGTTAGTGTCACTTGGAAGTAAAAGGGAAGAGAGTGTACACCATCCTTCCCTGAGAGCCTGGCCAATTTGCTCTCATGGGTTTTTGGTTACGGATGGATGTGGGCTCAAACTCACGACCACTGGGGAGTAGAGCCAGTGATTTTTTTTTGTTGTGAAATTTCGAAGGCGCATTATTATCAGTAATAGGAGTAGTTGTAGTGGTAGTCTCCTATTTATTTATTCCACAAATGTTTTCAGCAAATATATATTTTAATGAATACATTTAACCCTTTCATGCATAGCGTCCACACTTCACACTTACAGACAAACAGTTTAAGGTAATTTCTGGAAAATTATCAAATAAATAAATAAATAAATAAATAAAAGTTCAAAATACAGCTCAACCCACCCACTACTCTACTGTAAATAATATGTCTTGTTAACTTAAAAAAGGTGAGTAACCTGTTTACCTTAAACTATGAGTTCATCTAATCATATTGTAAGTTTGCACATGGGGAAAAGTGATTTATTTACTAACTAAAAATGTTAAGGCAACCTGGTTTTAAGTTAGAACAAATGATCATTTTTAATAGTGCTTAGTTTAATATAGGCAACATGTTAGCGTCGTGGTTGGCACATCTGCCTCACAGCAAGAAGGTCCTGGGTTAAAGTCCCGGGCTCGGCGAGAGCGTTTCTGTATGTTCTCCTTATGCTTGCTGGGTTTCCTCCGGGTACTCCGGTTTCCTTCCACATTCCAAAGACATAGGTGTGAGTGTGAGTGGTTGTGTGTGATGGCCCTGCAATCTGCCTTTCCCAATGTTAGGTGAGATGGGTTCCAGCATTCCTATGACCCTAATAAGAGTAAGCGGTTTGGTTAATAAGTGAGTAAGTTAGTGAGTGAATGAGTAAGAAATTTAATGGAAATCGTTACCCTGCTTTCTGTAATTAATTTACAATATAAATGATATTTTTCTATAATTTTGATCAATGGTGTATACTGTCACTGTTGGGTAGAAAATGTGTAGCCTCATATATCATCCTTTTTTTAATAATTAATGCTGTTAGTCAGCCTTTACATCTTTTTCTGAGTCTTGCAAATATTTAACCAGTGAATAATATTAAAACATGCTTATGACTCAATCTCGCAACTTATTTGGCTCCTCAAACTGTCTGCAAAACCTCATAGCTCCAACCCCGCCCCCATCTGAATGATGTGCTGCGAGTACTAATTTTTCATTATTCAGGATACACTAAGTCTATCAAGGCTAATGTTTTATGTATTCGAGGCCTGGGACGTGTAGGAGTGGAGTAGAGCGGGTAGACCCGGTGCGGTTGTGATGTGCGGGTCGACCCATAACCTGAGCGTAAGCTTACTAGAACATATCTCCAGGTCAGGTGAGTAAGGTCAAAAAGGGAATTTAAAAATAAATATGAGTAACTGACTGTATGAATACACTGTGTGGAATAGGCTCTGTGCTATAGGCTCACCGAAATGTGTGCAACAGGCAATCGAACCGCTCCATAAAGTCTTCTCCAGCACATCTCGACGACTTTCAAAAGGGTTCAGGTCAGGACTCTGGTTCCAGTTCATGAAAATATCATTCCTCATGCTCCCCAAAAATGTCCATTGATGTGATAACCCTGGTCATTCAGTGAGTTCAGGTCGTCAGCTGATTTCATTTTATTGCAATATTAATGTTGCTGAGCCTCGACCGGACCAACTGGAGCAACAGTGCCATGGAGATTACATGATGAGATCAAGGATAAAGGTGCTCCAACAAAATATTATTGTGTATAATAATAATATAGGCAGGTGGAGTATTAACACTATACTGACATATGCAAATATCTGACTTATTAAAATTAAAACAATAAACTGTAAAAAAAAAAAAAAAAAAAAAAAAAATGGAATTGGACACCTCTGAGTGACAAAGTGATATTTAGGATGTGAATATGAATAATTTGTATTATTACACTGCAATTTTTAATTATTTTTATTATTATTATTATTATTATTATTATTATTATTATTATTATTATTATTATCATCATTATTATTATTCACAGCCATTTTCCTCTCAATTTAAGTGTTATATAACTCGTATAAATCAACAAAATTAAAAACTTCCTGAACAATGAGCATTTTTAAGTAAAAAATAAATAAAAATAAACTTTGGATATGAATAAAGAATTTGGACAGCTGTCCAGGGTGTACCCAGCCCTCGCCCAGAGTCGGCTGAGATGGGTGCCAGCCTCCCCGCGACACTAATTAGGATTAAGCGGTTCAGAAAAAGAATGAATGAATGAATTTGGACATGCTTTCAAAATAATAAAAATAATGTTGTAGCAACAGAAACCCAGAAGGATCCTCTTTACAGCAGTGTGTAGTTTACAAAGAGGGATCAGAATCAGGTGGCATGGTAGTGTAGTGGTTAGCACGTCCTCCTCACAGCAGGAAGGTCCTGGATTCGAGTCCTGGGCTCGGCGAGGGCGTTTCTGTGTGGAGTTTGCATATTCTCCCTGTGCTTGCATGGATTTCCTCCAGGTACTCCAGTTTCCTCCCACAGTCCAAAGACATGCGCATTAGGCTTAATGGCTGTTCCAAATTTTCCTAAGTGTGAATATTTGTGTGTGTGTTGCCCTGCAATAGTCTGGCAAGCTGTTCAGGGTATACACCACCTTCGCCCAGTGTCGGCTGAGATAGGCACCAGCCTCCCTGCGACAATAGTAGGATTAATGTAAGTCTGTTGGCTTTTTACACCTGACTGGTTGATTAGGCCTGAGCTTATCCCCGGTTTCTGTAGCATGTAGCGACTACGAGTTCAATTCCTCCTGGATGGGACGCCAGTCCAAGTATTTTATGCTGCTGGGTGGACAGAGGCACACTTGTGGTTAGGACCTTAACCTAGGGGGATTCGAACTCGCAACTGATCCCATGACTCGGTCATGAGCCCAGAACTGGCCCCACAGTAGGATTAAGCCATTTAGCAGATGAGTGAGAGAGTGAGTGAGAGAGTGAGTGAGAGTATTTTGTACAGTATTGTAGATGATTTATAAAAATATTAAATAAAACACTGTCATAGCTGGAGCTTACGGGTGAAGGCGGGACACACCCTGAACAGTTCACCTGTGTATTGTAGTGCCAACGCACACAAACAGTCACACTGACACCTGGGGGCAGTTTATATATGTATATGTCTTTGGACTGTGGGAGGAAACTGGAGTACCCTGAGAAAACCCATGCAAGCATAGAGAGAATATGCATACACACACATAAACGACCTCACCAAGTCCAGGTCTCAAACCCAATACCTCCTTGCAATGACACCGACGTGCTGAGCACTGTGACACTATGCCACCCTTGAAAACATATGGTTGCTATTAATTAATGAAATACATATTTAGGAAGGAAATAGTTTATAATTTAATAAAAAAAAAATGAACCAAGGGAGGAACCAAAGAGTTTGTATTTTTTTACCGACTCAGAAATTAACTATGGTATTCGTTGTATATTTAAATATCGTTGTTATGCGAATGGCCTGACCTGTGTAATTATCAGCAAAGTTTCATCTTTATCTTAAGTTCTAATATTGAATAAATAATCTTCGTTACTTTTATAACAACAAAAAAATATATATGCCACGTATAGCTTTAAATTAATGAGATAAATAAAAAATTCTAAAAGACACACTTTTTTATGTACTGTGAATTGCATAGGCAGGGTGTTGAGTGTTTGTGTTTTCTCCAGTATTCCGGTTAGAGAATTCTACTATCATCTGTAAGGCATGGTTGCCTGCAGTGTAGCTTGGCCCCACTTATCACTGTGACACCCAGACCTGTCTGACAAAGGAAAACTAATTCTGTGGCCAGATATTAAAAGAGTGCAAGTTTCCGTAAAGGTTCAGTTGCTGGTGTTTCTAAACTGGTGTTTTAGACAGAAATGCTTGATCTTGATAGTCTTTGTTTTTATTTTTTATTTATTTATTTATTTATTTTGGTCCTTATGAACACTGGTGGTTTTAAAAGGCTGAATTTTGAGCTTTGAACCCCCTAAACACAAAAATTTGTTTTATAAATTCCCAGTGTCGGCTAAGACAGGCTTCAGTCTCTACACAACCCTGGTAGGATTAAACAATTTGGCAAATGAGGGAGAGTGAGTGGGTGACTCAATTAGATATGGCTCATTATTTGGTCTTGGGTACATTCCAGGGGACATTTATTAATTCTTTTAAATCATAAAGACAATTCTTCTTAATTTACAGTGTTAGGACTCAACACAATAATATTTATTAAAAGATAATATTATCCACAGAATAAATTCTTAAGCCACTTTAAACTAATGTCACGTAACATTGACGGACAAATCACGTAACATTATCACCTGTGGCTAAAATCATTTGTTTCTGTATCTGTTACAATATCATAGGTTTTAATATTGTACAGTGCTCAATAGTGTACATGTTGCTCAAGAATATCCCTGTATTTAGCACCATGCGTCTTTCCCTCGACTCGGATCAGTTTCCCATTCCCTGTTGCTGAAAAACATCCCCACAGCATTATGCTGCCACCACTATGTTTCACTCTGGGGATGGTGTTCTTGGGGTGATGGGATGTGTTGGGTTTGCAGCAGACATAATGTTTTCCTTGGTGGCTGAAAAGTTGCATTTTTGACTACATCTGACCAGAGCACCTTCCTCCATACATTTGGGGAGACACCCACAAGCCCAAAATGTGCCTTCTTATTTGTTACACTAAGTAATGGCTTTTTTTCTGGCCACTCTTCCATAAAACTGCAACTTCTTCGGGGTTAGCTTTGGTCTCTATGCTGCCTCTGTGATTAATTCCCTCCTTGCCCGGTCTGAGTTTAGGTGGGCGGCCCTCTCTCTTGGCAGGTTTGTTGTGGTACCATTTTCTTTTTTTATTTGAAGATGATGGATTTGATGGTGCTCCAGGGGATCATCAAAGAATTCTTTTTTTTTTTTTTTATAACCCAACCCTGACCTATACTTCTCAACAACTTTGACCCTGACTTGTTTGGAGAGCTCCTTGGCCTTCATGGTGTGATGCTTCTTGCTTAGTGGTGTTGCAGCCTCTGGGGCCTTTCAGAAAAGGTGTGTTTATACTGACAGATCATGTGACACTTAGATTGCTCACAGGTGGACTTCATTTCACTAACTATGACTTCTGAAGGTAATTGGTTGCACCAGAACTTTTGAGGGGCTTCATAGCAAAGGGGTTGAATAAATATGCACATGCTAATTATCAGATTTTTATTTAAAAAAAAAATTCATTTTACATTTTTCTCATTTCACTTCACCAACTTAGACTATTTTGTGGAGATCCGTCACATAAAATTCAGATTAAAAAACATTTAAATTACAGGTTGTAATATAACAAAATAGGTAAAAAGCCGGGGGGGATACTTTTCTAAGGCACTGTATACACATGTACTTCATGTTAATATTATTTCCATACATTCTGCCAATGTATAGTTCCGCATCACAATAAATGTCACGTAACACGACAGACTCTGCTTGTCTGTCAAGATTACATTATTTTTGAGCGAAGTCTGTTACTCTGAGACTAAAACCGGCATTTCTTGTTTTACAAAATGGCCAAACAAAAAATATTACCCTTCTGCTAGAATGTTTTCATGTTTAATATGTACTGACATAATTTAAATACAATCTGCACAATCCAAATCAATTATATATGACAAAAACCATGAATGCACATAACTTACCTTCAGTGGCTCACATAACCAGCCGTACGGACAAACTTCCCTCGTTTATAAGCGACCCCGCGTGACAGAAGGCTCAGTCGGCAAAGTGTCCACTGAGCATGTCCAGAAGTAATAAATGTTCATGAGACTCGGTCGAGGTTTCAGGGTTTTTATTTCCACTGACGTGTGAACCAATTTATAAATGAACAGAGTAATTGGTTTGACAGACGTTTCACCCGTGTTTTATTCATGTTGATAGAACGACGGATTTTTTAGGACAATTATTTTATTGAGAGAAACTCATGCTACTTTCTTTCCACTTTACTAAAACCAAGTACAGATATTTGCTGGTATGTACATCATATAGACCAAGATATCAAATAAATGGATCTTGACAGACAATACGTTCAGAGGCCCATCTCATTTAACAGGTGATTTATTTTTTATGTCAAAATATAACAAAATTAGCAAAACCACACATTAAACATCCTTTTCACTCCAATTTTTTTTGTTTGTTTTGTATTGTTGGGGTTTTTTTTTTGTTTATTTTTTTATTATTATTATTTTTTTTTGTAATAAAACAGTAGTAGGAATTTGAAACCTTTATTTGTGAAGCGGTTAACTGAACTTGACCAGATATGTTTGATGTTCATGCTGGAAAATCGCCGATTTTAGTAAAATAAAGTCAAAAAAGAAAGCGGCAGTGCTTTGTAATATACTGAAATTGTCTTTACATTTTATTTTTATTTTGACTTAGACTTTAAACAGTTATTAAGTTGGACATACAGTTGCATGAATATATTTTTTAATTTTGATTTTTAATGTTACTTGTGCAAATGGGTCCAAGTGCAAATGAAGAGCCATATGCGTAATTGACTTCCATTTCCATTGATAAACAGTAGGTTTGGATTACAAGGCCATGACTTAACATTTTCACCTGTATTATTTTTTAAAGTGTACAGTGATTATCCCTCCGAGGGCTTTGAATCATTATCATGCCTCACAGGGTCAGTGCTGCGGTTTACTACTGAAAAGCTGATTAGTTGGTGTCACTCCTGACATTAATAAAATTATGCTGCTTTCCAGGTTTGTTGTCAATGTTCTGTATTTTGTTCTTTATTATTATTATTATTGTTGTTGTTGTTATTTTTTCATGGATTGAATGGTGAATCGTGATACGGCTGTATGAGAAAGCCGAAATAATTCCCTGGTTGAATGACTTTGCAAATTGGTCATGTCAAGCATGCTGGGAAGTGCTAAATCAGCAGTGTTGCATGCTGAGAGTTAGGATATGACCAGCTGATCCAATTACGGATTGATGTCACATCTTCAGCTTTTGTAGGAAATACACATGCTATGGGACTGCATGAATTGTTCAACCAAAAATATACTTTATGCCTTACTATAAACTCTTTTTCCCCATTTTTTAATACCTTGTTTACTTATTATCATCAATTTAATCCAATAATACATGAACTTGGATTTACCTTCATTTTGTTAAGTGTAATCATCACTGCATCGCTGTGTTTTTAATTTCTACACTCCATAAACCATTCTATATGGTTTGAAGTTCATTCTTGTTATGCAAAAGTCCAACAAAATTAAATTTGCGACACCTTTCAATTCTTCAAATTGTTAATTTTAGTGTTTTTTTTTTATTAGCCATACTTTTACTTCAATATACTGGTTGAATTATTTATTTTTTTTTTTTTGGTTCTCGTTGCCTACAATAGCATTGTTCAATACATTTTCACCAAAAAATGTTTTACATCTTTTTATTACGAGTGCTTTTAGACAAAAGTGGTATAATCTTCACTGGACACTACTGTGCACACACACACACACACACACACACACACACACACACACA
>JAQMYF010040494.1:0-11010 GCA_030014195.1 Neosilurus mollespiculum
CAATAGTCATGAAAAGAAAGGAAACTCATTGAATGAGAAGGTGTGTCCAAACTTTTGGTCTGTACTGTATATATAAAAGCCAGTTGAAATAGGTAGGTTTAAGTGCGGATTTAAAGTGGGGGAAAGATGTGGTGTTCCTATGCTCAGGTGGAAATGAGTTTCAGAGCCGGGGAGCAGAGCAGCTGAAAGCTCTGCTCCCCATAGTTGTGAGATGGGCAGAGGGAACAGACAGGTGATTAGAAGGGGAAGATCTGAGGGAGCCAGAGGGAGAAGATGAGAAGATGAAGGGGTTCAGACAGATATGGAGGGGCAAAGTTATGTATAGCTTTATAGGTTAACAGGAAGATTTTAAACTGAATGCGAAACTTAACAGGGAGCCAGTAAATCTGCTCGAGGATAGGAGTGATGTGGTGGATGGAGGGGTTTTGGTGATGATACGGGCAGTTGAACCCACGTTTGGAACCAGCTGAAGTTTATGGAGAGATTTATGAGGGAGACAAATGAGAAGTGAATTGCAGTAATCCAAACAAGAGGTGACAAGGCTGTGGACAAAAATAGCTGTGGTGTGGGGAGTGAGGGAAGGGTGGAGACGATTAATATTGCGTAGATGAAAGCATGCAGACTGGGTGATGCTATTGATATAAGACTGAAAAGATTGAGTGCTATCGGAAGATGACACTCAGACTCTAAAACTGTCAGTTTTGGATAGTGTGGATTTAGTACCGATGAGGAGAACCTCGGCTTTGTCACTGTTTAATTTAAGAAAGTTGAGTAAAAACCAGGTTTTAATTTCTGCAATGCTATCGGAAAGGGAGGAGGGTGGGAGAGTGGAATTAGGCTTAGTAGTAAGATAAAGCTGGATGTCATCCGTGTAGCAATGAAAATGAATTTGGAAATTACGGAAAATATTGCCGAGGGGAAGGAGGTGAGTAATGAAGAGAAGGGGTCCCAGGACAGAGCCCTGGGGCACTCCTGTAGTTACAGAGGAAGGACTGAATGTGAAAGATTTAAGTTTGATGAACTGAGTGCGGCCTGAGAGGTATGATTTGAACTAGTCTAATGGAGTATTGGTGATACCAATGGAGGATAACATATAAAGGAGGGTGGTGTGACATATGGTATCAAAGGCCGCACTCAGATCAAGGAGGACGAGGATGATAAGTAGGCCAGAGTCAACTGCCATGAGGAGATCATTGGTGATCTTTTTAAGGGCAGTTTCTGTACTATGGAGGGGACGGAAACTGGACTGGAACTGTTCATACAGGTTATTGTGAGATAAATGAGAGTGAAGCTGTGTAGCAACTATTTTTTCAAGACTTTTGGAGTTGAAGGGTAAATTTGAAATCGGACGGAAATTTTTGAGGTGGGTGAAATCAGCACCGGGTAATTACAGTGGTTTTGAAGGATGTAGGAACAGTTTCAGTGGTAAGAGAAGAGTGAATGATGGCAGAAATGATGGGAACCAGAGAGGGGAGACAGGCTTTAACCAGAACTGTAGGTAGGGGGTCAAGCGGACAGGTGGATGACTTAGACTTGCTGATTAGATCAGAAATTTCTAAATGAGTGGGAATCTAAAAAGTGGAAAATAAGTGAGTCGTAGAGTGAAGTTCAGATGACAAACTAAGTGAAAAGATAGAACCGAGATGCTGATGGATCTTCTGATTTTTGCTAACAAAAAATAACATAAGGGTGTTACAAAAGGCAGTTGAGTAAAGGTGTGATGGTAGAGAATCCAGAGGATGGATGAAATTGTTAAGTAAAGAGAACAGTGATTTAGCATTGCCCTTATTTGAACAGATTAAGCCGGAGAAGTAGCAGGATTTAGTGCGATCAATACAGTCCTTATAATGCAAGATATAATTTTTGTACATTTCGTTGTGGATAACCAGACCGTCTATAGAGCCTCTCAAGTTGCCGACCTTTGGCTTTCATGAGGTGAATGTCGGTAGTAAACCAGGGGGCTGAGATGGAGAAGGAGACAGAACTGGTTTTTTAAAAGAGCGAGAATTAAGAATATTATGAAGCCCAGTGTTGTAATATGAAACCAGTTCATCAGGAGTAGATGGAGTGTAGGTGTCCAGGAGGCTGTCAATACTGGAGGTGAGACCATCCATGTCAATGTTTTTAAGGTTATGGAATGTAATGAGACGTGGACTCTTTGTAATGGAATGGTTGATTGTAATATTAAATGAAAGGAGGAAATGATCAGTTATTGGGAGTTCAGCAGCAATGCAGTCAAAAGGGGTAATGCCATAACAACAAATTAAGTCTAGTATATGTCCTCTCGTGTGTGTGTGGGAACATTAGTGTACTGCTGAAAACCAAAGCTTTCTAAACATTTTTGCACATTTTTTTTTTTTTATTAAATGACGTGATCTACAACATGGAAGAAACAGACGTAGAATGTCTTAAGATGTATCAACAGTGTTTAGATTCTGTTTCAGAAATTAAAAGGTTTAACTGAGAAGACTATTCAATGGACAAAGGGAGCTGGTCCATGGACACTGAAAAATGGACAAGCATGAGTTACATGGATATTATGCATTTGTATCTATTCAAACAGTGCATACACACTGGAAAGGCTGAAGTCTTACAAATCATTAGATGCCTATAGGCAGTCTGTAATTGTCTGGGTGAGGAATGGCCAAGGTTAGGAGGAGTCAGTAAAAATTATTATTAATTCAAATATATATATATATTTTTTTATTTTAATTTCGTGTTTATTGACTGGTATTTGTAATGCCTTGCTGATTTATTGGAAACTCATATTTACATGCAAAATTAATTCAGAAACAATAAGTTTAAAGTTCAAATAATGTTGAAAAAAGAAGAAAGAGGTACAAAGAAAGTATAGTCACCATTCATAGTATCCATGCATATAACAAACAGCAGTAGTTCTCAAACACTGTGAAGCCACAGACCTCTTAAAACGTAAAAAAAAAACATTTATTTACTGAGATTTGGATCCCGTTCAATTCAAGTGACCAGTAAAAACTACTAAAGCCCAATAATAGATCATTCTGTGAATTTCAACAACCATAAAAAAAATAAATAAAATAAAAAGAGAAGATAATTAGGAAAATAAAAATAAACCCCTCAGTTATGGTTGTCAGACCCTATTTTGAGAACCACTGATATTCAGGATACTCTCATGGAAAGCAGAATGTAAGACAATATCAAGGATATTTTAACATGCACCCACACCCACCCACACACACCCACCCACACACACACACACACACACACACACACACACTCTTCATTCTCCCTTGAATACAACCTGTCAGTCTACTGTCCATCCTCAACCTGCTGTGACATGTTTACCACCCCCTCACCATTATCAATGCCTCCTGTTACATTAGCATTGTTAGCATTTTGCAGGAACTTTCGTAAGTCCTTTAGAGCAGGCTTGAACATCTGGATGAGGGCTAGAAGGGTGGCCTGTGTACCTTCCAGGGCTTGTGCTTGTCTCTCCTGGGCACAGGCTTGTGCCTCCTGTGAGCGGCGGATCATCTGCAACAGATCGTTCTGGTTCTCCAAGTGCTGGGCAATTTCACGCACATGCAGGTTGGTGACACGCTGTTCCTGCAACAGCTTGGCAGAGTTCAGTGCAATGCGGCTCTTCAGCTCCTGTGGTTTTACTGAGCACTCAGCCTGTGCTGCCAAAACTTCCACAGGGGCTTCAGTTGTAACAGTAACGGGTGCTTCTGTTGTGCAGTACTCCACCATGCCCTCCTCCAAAGTGTGGTACGTGGTCTCAGCTACTGTATCACACAGAAAACTGTATTAGGCACTTTTATTAAAACATGGACATCTGTTTTCTGAATAAATTTTCAAAAATAGTGTGGTACAAAAACTATTCTTCATACAGTGATCTGTGGCTATGCAATATGTCTTTTACCTCTTTTCTATCATAGCCAGCAGTAACAGTTTCAAAGTGACCATGATAAACCTTGAGTGTCTGCTTTTCATTCATTATCTGCTTGGGATAAAGTTTTGTATTCCCCTGTTATTCCTGAGGGGTTTTTAGTCCCATGATGTTCTTGTGTAGTATATACTAATCAATATCTATTTAGCTTTAAAACAGCAGGTCTTGTGTGATGTCCTTGGCATGTAGTGTCAACTGCCTATGAAAGGTGGTTCAAAGAAAAACAACCACTGAAATTGTAAAAGTTTGATGGGTGCCCAAGGCTCATTAATTCACAATTGGAGTAAAGGTACCAGTTAGGTGGTGTTAATGTTATGGCTAAGCAATGTATGGGCAGTTGACAGGAATATATATAATACCTCATTTGACTGTTTATATTCTTGCCAACTGCACATGCAATATCGCACACAGTATTTCTAATCTTATTGCATAGTTTATATCTCTTTGAACAGTTTTGCACAGTATTACATTGCATTACATTGTACATTTACATTGCACAGCCACAGTGTTATGTCTGTGTATAGTCTCTATCTATATTTCTTGTCATGTAGTGTATCAAAATCCTTGTTTGTTGGTTTTTGTTAAGTTTAACCTATTTTTTCTTTTTAAACTTTTGGTGTGGACAGTAAACTAAAATTTTTATTGTACTGGAGAACATGTTTCTATGACAATAACCTCTTTGAACTTGAACTTTCTCATTTCTGAAAAAAACTGCTCTTGTAACTCTTTTTCTGAGAGTCTTGCCCTCTTTTGACCAGCTCCGGTCCTGCAACTTCGTGACCTCGGTCTGCTCACAACTTCTTTATCAACAATAGTTCACTGGTCTATGATACAAAGTTGTTTGCAAAAATGTCAGCTCCTAAGACCAAAACCTTGCGTGAAGCTGAGAAGTACACGTTCTTCTTTCCATGGTGAAGTCAGCATGAATGCAGTCCTCAATAACGTTCATATGTTAACTCTACTGCAAACATCAATAACTGGCACTTAACTGTGTTTAGTTTTTCTTATTTTCATGCTCGTTCAGTCTTGTAGCGATGCAGTCATCTTGCTCTGGAACAGCTCGGTTTTTTTACTTAATGTAGTGGCTGTCTTTCACCTTATCATCTTAACTTTTGTAATATTCACAACCACATTCAGTGGACTACAAGAGACTGTCTTACACGTTGAGTCAGCTCGGTCGGATATACCAACATAACCAACAATGGTAAAACAAACTCGTGGCTCCGGTGTCCGCTTCTTTATTCACAGAACTGCATACAACGCATACAAAGCAAACAAACAGCACTTCCTGTATTTCCTTAACAATGGAAAACCGAAGGTGACAAAGGTATACTCTTAATTGTCAATACAGGAGTTATAGAATAATAAATTTCACAATTCAACAATGGTTTTTACTTAAAATGGCGTTTACAGCTATAAAAGTTCAACCATGGCCTCATCAGATCAGAACACGATTCACCATGTTTTGGGAGACGTATTGTGTTAGGCATGGTTTTGCCAGGCTTGGTTGTTTTTCTTCTTAAGAAAAGGCATAATAGATATATGAAATACAGTGGAATCTCGTTTTTCGAACGACTCCCTTTTCGAACAAAATGGTTCACAAGCTAAATTTCAAAGCCACAATTGCACATAATTGCTACGATAGCTGTCTTTTGATAGAGAGAAATATTTCAAATCAATATAAATAGGTTTACTAATGTAATTTCATAATAAACGGTGTTATAGAAAAAGTTTTTGAGCAACATGTATTGATTTACAATGCCTCTAGCCGATTGTGCGGGCAGCCATCTTCGCACGAGATCATTGCAAAACAGAGAGATTACCCATAGAGATAATGCAGCTTGATGAGAAAGCACACCCCAAACACAGTACATACAACAACAATAAAATAGTGATCAGGAGGAGAGTGCCTGCAGTACACATTATGTTTTTAGCTATATTTGAGTGAGATGCACAGTGATCACTTATCTGGACTCTCCTCCTGGATTCTCAGCAGTATTAAGATATACAGGAATGTATGTTCGAGCCAGAATGGCCAGCCGAGGTCATGAGGGAGAGGGCAGACGATGCAAGGAATCTACGAACACCACGCCCAAGTATCAAACAGGCAGAGAAAAAAAAGTGCTACCTTCATGCAGAATGGCGAGGCAAGAAAACAAAGATTAGTGTGATTGCGATAACAGAAATTTGGCCGAGGCTGAATTAAATAAATAAATGACCAAGTAAAATATTTTTGTCTCATTTATTTAACTGGGTTCTCTTTATCTACTTTTAGGACTCACAAGGGTTCACAAACTTTCAAGCACCACTGTAAACTGCTATCCACGCATGAAGGCTTTCAAAATCCCACAAAACTTAAAAATCCCACAACCCCCCCCCCCCTCCCCCCCAAAAAAGCAGTTCTAATCTTTGAGCTGTTTTCTAGCCCTACACTATTTTGAAAACGAACCACAGTTACCTAATTTATAATAGGAAAAGCATCTACCTTTGCTTACAGTGGGTAATGACAGAAGGAGAACAGATGCTAACATTTTCAAATTTCTTGAGTTCTGACATAGTTAATATACATATGTTTTTTTCAGTATTTCTATGAACAAACGACTATAAATAGTCATAGCAATCAAGTTTTATAGACAAATATGTAGCAATACCGTGGGACTTCTATTGACATATTATGGAATATA
The DNA here is from genome assembly GCA_030014195.1 of Neosilurus mollespiculum. Classification (NCBI taxonomy): domain Eukaryota; kingdom Metazoa; phylum Chordata; class Actinopteri; order Siluriformes; family Plotosidae; genus Neosilurus; species Neosilurus mollespiculum. The sequence continues at coordinate 6,613 of JAQMYF010040494.1, forward strand.
TTTTGCATATTATCTTGAAAAATGGCTCATATTGGATTTCTGAGAGGTAATGTTATCACAAAGAAGCACAAAATTTATCTCAATAATATCTGCACTTTGACTATTTATACATGTTGACATTTTTTCATGATAAGCGTCTTGGAAAATGGCCACCATATTAGAATTTCAAGCGGCTAGCACTTTTTTATTAAAGTCTACCCAACAATAAGTATTTCTGCCAAATTTCACGCTTGTATCATCAAATAATCAATTGGCTTATCTGCTCCATTAATACATAACTTATTTGTAACTTATCTAGAATCTATCTTATAACTTATATAGAACTTATCTCCAACATATATTGACCTATGTAGACATATATGTGACGTGTTCTGGACGACCACAGAACGTCTTTCTAACTTACTGCTAGAATATTATGAGCATATTGGCAGCGTTTAGGCCAGCAGTCGGCAACCCGCGGCTCCAGAGCTGCATTGCTCCCCTGGTTTATGTTGCCGCCAAACAAGTGATTAATTTTGACCCCCGGTAAGCTAGCAATGGATATAAAATTTCTGATGAAAAAAAAGAATGTTTAATGCATGTATACGTAATATGTGGTGAGAAATTAAAAACTTTGAAAGACATTTCCAGAAAAAAGTTCCGTTCACTATTGGATGAAGTTGAGTTCACATATTGTGATCTCTGGTTGTACAACAAAGTGTGGCTGGGGAACATAAAAACTTTTCGTAAAGCAAAGGGTTCACCGTTCCTGAGCTGGATCAGTCAGATTGGTGGGAAAAGCTGCAGTTCATGGTGGATATGACAGCACACCTTAACATGCTGAACAAAAGTCTGCAGGGAAAAGGAAGCACAGCCTTGCAGATGCTGGAGGAGGTTTTGAAGCTTGCGCACAAGATGACATTGTTTGCCAGAGATGTACAGTGAGGTACGCTGCTTCACTTCCCCTCTTTGAGAAAGTTCAAAGAAGCACACAATCAGACAAACTATGTACATTTTTTCTTGTGCTTTTATTTTCTACTTTTCTGGCAACATGAAACACAGTAATCACCTATGACAAACTCTTCTAAACATCCTAGAATATTCACAATCTCGGACCCCACAGACAGACTTCTTAAGGAATGAAGGTGGCTTTCATTGGCTACATAAGTGGAAACAACGCTGGAGGAAAAGGGGGAAAAGAACCGGACTCCTGGTCAGGCAGAGGAGCCAACAACACCATTCCTTGCATCCCAGCGTTCCTCTAACATCCAAAGTTTTGGAAACAAGCTCTGGAAAAAACTTTTACCGGGACATTAGGTACTGCAATGTCTTTATTTTTATGGAAGCATGGCCATTGTTCCTGAGGGTCTCTGCATTCACCAGCAGGACTGGACAAAGGAATCAGGGAAGTGCAGGGGAGGTGGTGTGTGCATTATGAGTTACAAGCGGTGGTGTGTGTTTCTTCGGGGTGCTCTCCTGACCTTGAACACCTCATGGTAAAATGCAGACCTCTGTATCAGCCAAGAGAGTTTACAGCAATATTCTGTACCACTGTTCATACCCCCCTAATATTCTCTCACAACCCTTTTGCTCACATATTACTGGGATATTTGCCTTGTTATAGAAAGGGAGTGTCTTTGAGTAGACAATCAGTGCACTCTCCCAGTTTGTTCTGTTGATTGGTAAACCCTCCTCTTTGTGATAGAGCAAACAATGCATACCTGTTGTCATGGTGGTAAGCGTAGCCGTGTAAGTTCTGCATCAGATGTTGCTATGGCACCCCCAGTCCAAATATGTGAAACTTCTGAAGTGTCTGCCCTTTTTGAACCCCTCCACCTTTCCTTTACAACCCTTCCCCAGATTCTGACGTACTTTCTGTCATTTTACCTTTGTCAGTATCCACACATACCAGAACATTCATTCATTCATTTTCTGAACCGCTTAATCCTAATTAGGATCGCAGGGAGGCTGGTGTCCATCTCAGCCGACTCTGGGAGAGGGCAGAGTACACATCACAGGGCAGAAACATGCTGACAACAACCCAGTGGCCTACTCTTTACATACGACAGTAATGGTTCTTTTACATGCCTCTCACCATAGACAGGGAGAGACAATGAGAATAAACCAGTTAGCTGCAGTGGGGGGACAGCAGTGACAACTTGGTGATAGTGGGGCTTGAACCCCTGACGTTCGGATCAGTAAGCCAGCACCCTACCACTGTCCCTACGAACCAGAAGATAAAGGAGTTATTCAATCGATATGTCAGCATTATGTTCGAAAACCAACACAATTATGCCAAATGTGAATTTAAAAAGACAAAACAGTTCACCTGGCAAATGAAATTGCTGGGGTTTTTTGTTTTTTTTTTTGTTTTAAAATCTATATTGCATGGAAAATTTCAATATTTTCAATTCAATATACTGTAAAAATTTAACCCTCATGTTGGTCCCCATAAACTTTTTTGAATGTGATTTCCACCCAGAGTGGAACACTTTTAGGCAAGGGAAAGATAACTTTGGAAACATTGGGGGAAATAATGCACCCTTGTGCATGTACAGTGTGTACAATGAGGTGTGTGCATGTACAGTGTGTACAGTGAGTGTGCAAATTATTGCGTGCAATTTATTCAGTATATCAGCAGTTCAGCAGCCTGATGGCTTGTGGGTAGAAACTGTCCCTGAACCTGCTGTTGCAAGTCCGAATGCTCCTGTACCATCTGCTCGATAACAGGAGCATGAAGAGTGTGTCTGGGGTGGCTGGGATCAAAGAGGATCTGCTGGGCCTTCCTCCTACAGCGCTGTGTGTAGAGGTCCTGAATGGCTGGCAGTTCAGTCCTGTTGATGCATTGTGCTGATCTGACCACCTTCTGTAGAGTTTTGTGGTCCAGAGCATTACAGCTACCGTACTAGGTAGTGATGCGGCCAGACAGAATACTCTTGATGGTGCATTGGTAAAAGTTTGTGAGTATTCTGGAGTCCCTGTCAAATCTCCTCAGCCAATGTTCATTCTGTATTTATTTATATATAAAACAGGAGCACCCCAAGGCTGCATGCTCAGTCTGCTGCTGTTCATACTTCTCACCCATGACTGTGTGGCAATGCAAAGCTCAAACTTCATCAAGTTTGCCAATGACACGATCATGGTGGGCTTGATCAGTGGGGGCACCGAGGCCCTGTACAGAGAGGAGGTGGCACAGCTCAGCAGCTGGTGCACTGACAACAATCTATGCCTTATTGTGGAAAAAAAAGGAACTAGTCATTGACTTCAGATGGACTCCACACAAATACAGTCCACTGTGCATCAACAACCACACAGTAGAGATTGTCCAGAGCACAAAGTTTCTGGGCAACATCACAGACAACTTCACATGGACTCAAAACAGCAAACATTACAAAGAAAGCCCAGCAGCGTCTGTACTTTTAGCGGAGGCTGCAAAAAGCCCACCTCCCAACCTCAATCCTGACAACATTTTACAGAGAAACTATTGAGAGCATCCTCAGCAGCGCCATCACAGCATGGTTTTATATATATATATATATATATATATATATATATATATATATATTGTGATAAAGTATTAAGTCACACAAGAGAATCTCGTTTAGAGCTTTTTAAAAAAATTGCTTGTTTGGAAATTACATTCTGCGCATACCTCAATTCCTTCCGGGGATCAGTGGCCCTGTGCTGAACATGCTGTGTTCACGTGTTGTGTTCTTGGCATTTTACGTCCTGCATTGTTTAACCTATTATATCCAAAACCCGCACGATGTTCCACTTCATGTTCTCCACGGGATGAGCACCAAGTAACACCTAGTAATTCCTAGTTTCATTTTTAAGACGTCATGTTGCCCCACTTTGTGTGGAGAGACCCAGGTAATTAATTTTACCATGTGTTTTCTTAAGTAGACTTTTCTTGCAAGATATAATGGGACCACAAATGGTTGAGCTGCCTCTGGTACTGTATGTGTGAATTTTAACAGGGTAGTGTTGTTTCAAATTAACCCCCAGCCCCTCCTCAATTTTTTTTTTGCTTAGCTCTTAAAACTGACTGCAGTTTTAATTTTCCTTGTTTGTAAACAAAGATATTTGAAACAACATTGCACTAAAATCAGTATCAATGACATGCCTCCTTCTTCTAACTGTCTGAAAATAGATTGATTATAGTCATCATAAAACATAAGTCAACATAAGAAAAACAAAACGGAAACTACTTTGAGATAAAAATATCTATACAAGGAAGTAGACCTTAATATACAATATTTCCAGTTTCAGACATTAAATATAAATATGAAAAATGGAAAAAAGAACAAGAAATATGGGTTTGATGGTCCCTTCTACCCATGTATAGTAAAAAATAAAAAATAAAATAAATTAAATTAATTATATATATATATATATATACACACACACACACACACA
>JAQMYF010040495.1:0-11008 GCA_030014195.1 Neosilurus mollespiculum
TATATACACACACATGTGTTCATTAATCACGCCAATACTTTCTGAACCAATCATCGCCACGGTACGGCCCATCACTATTGAACAGACTACTCTAGAACCTGGACAACCGTGAACATTCCACCAAGGAATAATAAATTGGTAGACCAACTTTCCTTTGTCTGACCTGGTTTGTTTCGAAGATTTCCGGAACTCGTACCAGTTGGTCACAAATTTGACATACTGAGATATTCATATATTTTTAAAGAGAATTTGTTAACGAGCTATGTAACAAGCTATGATACATGACTATAGCATGAAAATTGACATCACTTTGTATGTCGCTAATCAGGAAATGCTGACCAATCAGCGCGATCTTCCTAGTGTCTTCCCAGCAACAGATGGGTTTTATTTACACCGAGTCATGCCTGTTTTGAGGCTTTTCATTGGTTTACCACTGTATGATTCAGGGAATCTTTGTGAGATTCTGTAGGCAGGCAGAGTATTCTAGTACCAAATATGAATAATAAGGAAATACCCTGAGCAATCACAAGCACGGTTTGAAAATTGGCAAAATAAGTGGATTTTTCCATTGTTTTACAACTTGGACATGAAACCCTTTCTTAAACAAGCATTTTAGCATGGACAGATTGTGTTTATGGATATTTGAACTTGGTCATGTGGAAGATGCTTTGAAGTATTTATTTTTGGCAATATCGCATTTTTGTCCAGGTAAACCATTTTTAACTTACTTTGGCTCTTACTCAAGACACTACCTTAATCCATATTTTGCTGGAGTGGGTCACATATACAAAATAAATAAAGCTGCATGGAAAGCATTTTACTTTCTGTAGTCTTTTACAGCCATAATTTATTTCCATACATTTTAAACTGCCAAATGGTATAAAAATGTGAAGAAATTTTCATTATATCTCCAAGTCAGTGGTATGCATATCCACACTACAAAGTTACCATTGGACTGTCACAAACACGTTGTTTGTTTCACATACATTGTATGTGTGGTGGGTTTTCTGTTACCTTCTCTATGCAGAGCATGTAACCAGAGTTCCTCTAAATAATCTTTGATTATCCAGCTGAAAGGCATTAAGCAACCTGTATTCCTGTGAACGACAATACAGTTCTGGACAAGAATGGTCTTTGTCACTGGGCTGGAAAAGACACAGATAGTGGAAAATATATTCATAAAAATCTTTCTGTGGAGACAGATTAGTACAGTGATTTACATATGAGGTACTTACTTGGAATCAACTCTTGTGTATGAAATATTTAAAAATGTGAAATTTCCAAAGATGGCCAACCACAGTTTTTTCACTGATTCACCCGAGTTTTCATCAAGCAAGATGTCGAGATTGTGGTCACGGTCAATAACTGAGACCAGCTGTGCAAGGTATGGAATAACTGCAGCTTGAACCTGCTTCCATAAGCTATTTCTGAAACATTAATTAGAACATTAACACATAATTAAAAATACACCAACCAACCAACTAATCTAATAGGAATAATAATTATGTGTTGTGTGTGAAAATCCCCTGAGAGCAGCAGTTCCTGTAATACTCAAACCAGCCCATTTGGTATCGACATCTGTGAAAAATCACTGAAAACACATTTTCCTCCATTCTGAAGCTGGATTTGCATGATAATTGACACTCATGTCCTGTCACAATTTTATGCATTGCACTGCTGCCACAGGATTGGCTGACTGAATAACATAAGCATGTGTTCTTGTGTACAACATATAAAGTGTATAGTGAGTGTATATCAGTACAGTGATGGGGACCAATTTTTTTGGTACTATTTAAACTGAAGGTCAACTAATACAAATGTACACTAAATGGAAAAAATTAAATCTTGAAAAAGGCTATAAACTGTTTGCTAAGACAGATAAAACATAAACCCAAGCTATGCAATTGAACTAGATTGTCCTTTGTTTCATTAAATGGTTATTAAGTTTATATTTTCTTACAGTTTACATACCTGAATGTCCCACCCTCCTGAATAGAATCAATATTAGATGCTACTTTTTGGACCCAGTTCATTGCTGAGAGAGTGTGTTCATCATGGTTCATCAACATAGAATGAAGATGGCGCTTTATGGTTTTCAAAAAGATTGCTGTTGTACATAAGAAAAAATTGAGTGGTTAACTAAATGTCAAAAATTGTATCAAATATATATTTAAAAAATTACATTGACACCTTGAAGTTCCTTGCTATCAGACAGGAGATTTAGTAGAATTTCGACTCTTTTGGTGCTACGACAACCTGCATCTCCCTGGTCTCTTAGCATGCTTACTGCATTTTGAACACAGCTACGTACCAGCGTTGTGGTGTCTAGAACATTCTTCCAGCTCTAAAGAGACCATAAAAGTAAAAAATTGTTAAATTGACATTAGTCAACTTAAAGTAAAAAAAACAAAAACAAAACAAAAAAAAACAACAACAAAAAGAAAAAACCCAAAAAACAAACAAAAAACACAATGTTACTGATAGAATTTACCATGCTGTCCTCTCTGTCCATTTTTTCAGCTTCTTCTCTATATATGTCCTCTGTCTCCATAGCTGTAACAGACAAAAATAGAGAAATTCTCATGTAGAGGTTTATTTGCATTCAAAATGAGTACACTTAGAATTTCCGGTTACCCTCTGGCTGATCTTCCTTCTCCTCAAACAGCTGACTAATGGTAAGGCACTGCAAGGCCTTAATATCAGAAATAATATCTTTTGATCTTCTGAGGTCATCAATATGGACTGATTTCCAAGGACCTTAACAGAAAAGCACATCAAAAAATGTTAACATATGTCCAAAAAGCTATACACAGTATCCAAAGAATGTATATTAATATGTAACTGGAAATAAGGAAACACAAAGTTGGTCAGGCCATCAATTTCTTTATATAATTATATGGACATCTAACCAATCCTACACATACCGTTAGATCCAAAAGTATTTGGACAGTGTTACTTTTTTGTCATTTTGCCTATGTACACCACCACAATGAATTTCAAATTAACCAGTCAAGATGTTATTTGCTAACCGGATTACAAAAGCTGGAGCCATGCTGCTTTAATCTAATGTTGCCCTTCCAAGGTCAGAGATTAAGCTTTCTCTCGAAAGGATTTTAAACAGCCCACAAAAAATACAGCTTTAAAAAGGTTCATCATGTGCAAATAGACTCCTATGCAAAAATATAGCTTCCTTCCTTGATGTAAAGCAATTACATACTTAATTTAGGGGCAGAGTGTAACAAGTTATAAAGCAAGCAAAAGTTAGTGTTAAAAAACAGTTGTTTCTCTAATAAGCAATGTTAAACAGCAAGTAAAATGAAAATTACAATTAATGAGCATGGTCTAAGGTACATGAAACCAAATATACCAAAACATCTGGAAGACCATAGAAGGCAGCTCATGAAATTATTTCCTGTGAGAAGAAAAAAACATTCACAACATCCAGTCAAGTCAAGAACACTTTAGAGGAGGTAAAACTATCAATGTCTGCAATCAAGAGTTGTTTTCAAGAACGTAAATATAGTGTTTTGCATCAAGATAAAAACCACTCATAACATTTAAAAACAGAAAGACCAGATAAGACTTTGCCAGAAAGACTGCTTAAATGGGAGAAAAAAGATTAACCTGCACCAAAATGATAGTTAGAGCAGCACATGGGAAAAGAAAAAAAAAAAAAAGAAAAGGAAGCACTTGTGGTCCAAGAATCCCACATCATCTGTCCAATATGGTGTACATGAGAATGGCTACTAGTGTAACTGGGCGACTGCTGTGTGGGCATTTCTGTGTGAAATTTGTATGCTCTCTGTGCTTTTGTGGGTTTCTACCGGTTGCTCTGGTTTCCTTCCACAGGCCAGATATATATTAGGTTAACTGGATGTTACAAATTGCCCGTAAGTGTGAACGGATGTTTGTCTGAGAGAGCAGAGGATTGCAAACCCTGTCCAGAAAAAGATACACTGCAAAAAATACCACCAAGTGGCCCAATGCATCATGGGTGGAGAATGGATAATGAGTGACTATATACAGAGCTATTAATTCTGCTCAAATTCATTCAAATGCTGATAGGATGCAGCTTTACAGTGGAGGTGTGGGATCTTTCCAGTTGATATACTTGGACCTTTGTTCTCAAACACACAGAGGGGGAAAAAAAAGGAAAAGAGGGAGGGTGTGCCCATTTTGCATCAATAACTGAAAATTATCATCAGTTCAGGTGATTGACATTTTAAGAGCATTCTATTGCTTTGCCATGTTTTGGTTCATTATCCATGTGGCATGTCTTCTAATTAGCCTATCACAGTCATGCATTGTTTTAACTTACCATTACCACTCGTTTTTCCTTCCTCACATACCATAATTATGATTTTTTTTTTTATTAAAAACCCATTTTAACCTAAAAATAAACAAGAAAATCTGTTTAACATCAAGGCGTTTTTTTCAACACAGATTTTCTCCCAGGGCCCTGAAATAAAAGGTAAATCTCTAAGTAGAGACAGAGGGGTAGGGAAATCTTTAATAGGGTGTCATTTGTTTATTTATTTATTTATTCATTTTTGTCTGCATGCAATTGACTTTCCCTTCCCTTGGTATTCACTGTACACTAAGTAAAATTTGAAATTAAACTAAAAAAAGAAAACCCTAACAAAGAAATGGACTTTAATCTGAGTTATCTTAGCGTGAAGCGGTAAGTGGTAGACGTAGCCTAATGGTTAGAGAAGCGGCTTTGGGACCGAAAGAATGCCGGTTCGATTCCTGAACCAGCAGGAAAAATGTGTGGCGGTGGGGAAGTGAGCTGCACATTCATGGCTGAAGTGCCTATAAGCAAGGCACCTAACCCTCAACTGCTGTCCGGGCGCCCCCAATGTGTGTGGCAGCCCACTGCTCCGAGTGCGTGTGTGCTCACTATTTATGTATGTGAGCTCACTTTGAATGGGTTAAATGCAGAGGCAGTAAACTCCCTTGTGGATTAATACAGTGAAGTAAAGTGTACACTTAATACCATTTTCTTTTAATTTGAGTTACACTTCTTGGGTTAAGTTTGAAAACACTCCACTCAGAGAATATCTTCCTTTATTTGTATTGCTAACTGCATAACTGTATGTACCAACCATGTGTATAAGGTTATGTAGGAGAATTACAGCCATGCACAAATATTATTATCAAATAATTTCATCCTTAGACATTTGGTTAATATCATCCACAAAATCTCACTTTGGAAAACCACCTAAAACCTCCCTTCTCTACCTCGAAGATTCTGTGTAAACACATAGATCTCAAGTAGGTATTAAAAGGTTGGTTCAAGCCTTATCTGGTCCTTCCTTTGAGCCTAAAAGAATCATAAAACACTGGAGGAAGGCACCCATTTTAAACAAACCCCCATTATCAACTTAAAAAAGATCATAACGGTTTCACACCAGATGACAAAAGGGATGTATCTCCCTGACCAAGCTGACTAGTTACTAAACCCCTTTGTCGCAATGACTAAATGTTAAAAAAACTTTCATAATAACCCTGCTGTTAAACTTCTATATAATTCAAGTGTCACAATGTTAATCATAGGATCGCAAAGGTGTGGATCCCCTCACACCCACCCACCCACACACACAAAAGGAAAACTTCCTGTTACTTCTTACAAAGTGTACAGGTATGACAAAGTACTCTTTATCCTGACACTGTGTGAATGTATGTAATTAAAGGATTTTAAAGGATTTTATTCATGTTTTAAAGTAATTTATCACATCTAAAACATCCAATCAGCCAGAAGTCTTTTATCTATCCAGTCAAATATATAAATTTTAGTATTAAAATGAAGATCCTGTTTTCCTGAACAAAGACATGCTTGTTAATTTTCATAAAAACGTACCTGGAAGAAGTTATATTACTTTAATTATAACAGCACCCAAACTATGATCAGAGAAGTCATAAATCGCATCCGTCTGAAAAACACCTTTGCTCAAGGCTTAGGCTTTTTGCTTAAGTTCCAGCTCATTAATATGTATAAAAAGGGAGAAGAACTTCAGGGCACAGCAAGGGGCAGCTATGCGGTCACTACAATCTTCTTCTCAAAGAAGCGTTCATCACACTTCGTATGAGGATGTGTGGAAGTTTGCGTATAGCCTAAAAGCCATGTGGTAAAAAGGAGGAACTTCTCAAAGAGACTCAGGAGTTTTATGTCAGGACAGCTTGCCAAGAAGATGACCAGATCAACACGAAACCTGTTAAGACACCACTTCACAAAAAAGCCCAGTTCACAGAAAATGAACAGACTTTCTAACATTCTTCAACTTCCTGACAGGTAGACCACCTGTATGGTGGTATGGTTGGGCAACCATGTCTCACCCTCACTCACCCTCAGCACTGGAGCCCCCCAGGGCTGTGTTCTGAGCCCCCTGCTGTATTCGTTATATACCTACGAATGTGTGGCCACTTCCAGCTCCTCAACATCATCAAGTTTGCGGACGACACTGTGGTGGTGGGCCTGATCTCTAAGAACGACGAGACAGCCTACCTAGAGGAGGTTAGAAACCTGGAATTATGGTGCCAGGACAACAACCTCCTCCTGAACATCAGGACTGAACGTAAGCCTAAGGAGCTGCTAGTGGACTTCAGTACTAAGCAGGAGAGGAACTACCAGCCCCTCATCATCAACGGGACCCCAGTGGAGAGAGTGGACAGTTTCCGGTACCTAGGTGTTTACATCATGCAGAACCTGACATGGTCCTATCATGTTAACACCCTGGTGAAGAACACCTCTTTCATCTCAGACGCCTGAAAGACTTTAAACTGCCCTCAAGGGTGCTAAAGACTTTCTATACTTGCACCACTGAGAGCATCCTGATGGAAAGTATCTACCTCAGCTGATTTTTGCACACACAATTTGCACTCTGTACACCTTTCACTACTCTGCGCACACAATAACCACACTTACTGGACATCTTGTGTGCATACTGCACCAACACTTTACAGACACTTAACACTTTACATACAGTATTACTTATAAAATCACTACTGCATTTATATTTCATTTTATATATTTTTGTATTCTACATATTTTATATTTTACATTTTTATATTTATATTTGACCTTTAACTATCATCCTTCAAATAGTTATTGTTATTGTTCTTTTATTCTTGATATTGATAGTTTATGCTTCAAATTTTAGGACAGTCATAACAAGCATTTCAGTACATATTGTACTGACAAATAAATCTGAATTTGAAAAAACATCAAACAAGAATCCTATACATATCATTATATTCCATATATATTGTTTTAGTGGAAATGCAGGTAGATTAAGTGATTTCATACACAGTAATTGTGGAGAATTATCATTACTTAAATTTTTGGTGAAGACTGCAGGTATAAAATTTTAGAAATTATATTCCTGCAGTTGCCTACTAAAAGCATCAGTAACTTTGTGTGTGTTACTTTGTGTGTGTTAAAGTAAGTACCAGGGATGGAAATAGTTACTCTAATAGCACAAATCTCACTAAATATATGTTTAAATGTGGCTTGAGCTAGTTTGAACAGTAAGTTGGCTGGATCGATGGAGAGTTGAAAAAAGAATGTAAAATTAGAGTGATTTAGAAACAACAAACTCTGTAAAAGCTGGCCTAAAAACATTGCCTCACTGAGGTAAGTGGAAAAAAATTAAAAAGCAGTTGTTGGTGTGTTTGGGTAACATTTCTAAACTGGACCATTTTGACTCCACATTAACACTTGCCCAAAAGATATTGTTTAAGTGTATGCTTTGTCTCTAAACATTAACCAAATATGTAGTCTGTGAGCACCACCTTGGTTTTCATAGATGTCAGCAAACTTAACTTCTGGAAATGCTTATGTCATTTTGGGTCAAGCAAGAAACTGCTGCAGCTCACTTCCTAGGGTCCTCATGTAGAAAGCATTACCAGCTCATCAGGTCTCCCCTCATGGTCAACACTAGCAATAACCATTGATTTTAGTATAAATGAATACTTACTAAAGCAAAATTTTTTTTTTTCTCATCGACTTTATAAAAATATAATGTTCAAGACATTATGATCTCCAGTTTCCACCGCTTTTTCGAGGTCGGGTTGTGGAGGCAACAATTTTAGGAAGGAGACCACAAGCATCTCTCTCACCAGGACATGGGAGATCGCAAGGCATTTACAGGCCAGATGAGTTCTAGATCTGCCATATGGGTCTCTTTCCAGTTAAATGTCCCCGGAAAACCTCTAAAGAAAGGTGAACAGAAGGCATCCGATGCCGAACCATTTCAGCTAACTACTTCCGCTGTTCAAAGGAAACTCATTTCAGTAGCTTGCATGATCACAGTCTTTCAGTCATTACCCAAAGGTGAGGACTGAAAAATAGCCGGACTGCCTTTTGGCTTTGCTCCCTCTTCACTATAACACACCAGTGCAGCGCCCTCATTAATTCTGAGGCAGCACCATTCGACCTGTCAATTGCCTGCTTCATTCTTCCATCACTCCGGAACAGGATCTTAAGATATTTAAACCCCTCTGCTTAAGGCAAAGACAAGTCTACGACTTGGAGGGTGAGAAAAGGTGTTTTACACCCAGGTGCAAACTGCTCCAGTGGACAATGAAGGTCGGGGTCTGAAGAAGCCAACAGGACCACATCTTCTACATGCAACACTGAAGAGGCATACAAGCCAAGACAGCCCCAAAACATCCAGAGCCTTCAGCAGCTTGGTGCAAATCTCGTCACATGCCCGAGTTTATGCTTCTGTTACTAATGAAGCAGCAGCAGCCCCTGTGGCTGTTCAATTCCTGTCAGCTGCCTTCTAGGATAACCAATCCTGACAGGCAGCACCGTTCGACCTGTCAATCACCCGCTTCATTCTTCCATTACTCAGGAACAGGATTTTGAGATATTTAAACCTGAACAGGATCTTGAGATATTTAAACCCCTCTGCTTGAGTCAAAGACAAGTATACGACTTGGAGGGTGCAATCCACCTTTTTCTGAGTAAGAAAGGGTGTTTTACACCCAGCTGCAAACTGCTCCAGTGGGCGATGAAGGTCGGGGTCTGAAGAAGACAACAGGACCACATCTTCTACATGCAACACTGAAGAGTCATACAAGCAAAGACTGCTCCAAAACATCCAGAACCTTCAACAGCTTGGTGCAAATCACGTTGCATGCCTGAGTTTATGCTTCTGTGACTGCTGAAGCAGCAGCCCCTGTGGCTGATCAACTCCTGTCAGCTGCCTTCTAGGATAACCAATCCTGAGAGGCTGCTTTCTTTAGCTTGGCAACTTCATTCGTGAATCACACGTGAGTCATTGTGAGTTGCAGATCTCGTGAATGGGGGTCTCTGCCAAATGGTCCCAGTTGACCCTCACTAAGTTTGGGTTTACCAGGTCTGTCGAGCAATCTTCCCCACCACCAGATACAACTCACCACTAGGTGGTGATTGGTTGATAACTCTGCCCCTCTCTTCATCGAATGTCCAAACATAAGGCTGCAGGTCTAATGATATGACCACAAAGTTGATCATGGACCTTTGGTTTAAGGTGGCCTTGTATAACGTAAACTTATGAACCACCCTAAGCCTGATTACGGTGTTCATTATGGAAAGTTCATGACTAGAACAGACTAATGAACACCTTGGGTTCAGATTGGGGAGGCTGCTCCACCCAATCATGCCCCTCCAGGACAGTCCAGGAAGTTATGATCTACTTTTGAAAAATAGAAAGAAAAAATAAATAAATTTTGTGATTAAAATGCGATTGAAAATTTCATTCTACTGCTCTCAAAGCGTTTCATAATACAGCAACAGTTATTTAGTAGGGCTACAATTATCAATTAGATTATTAATCAAGTATTCTATATATTGTTTCAATTGATTCCATTGATTAATTGATTAAACCTTATTTTGTTGTTTTCAAAAACATTTTTTAAATATACAACAAAAAATTAACAACCTTTTTTTTATTGCAAAATATTTAAAATATCTGACCCATCACAGCAATGTGGGTATTAAGTTGGAAATTGTTAATTTTGAGTTACTGGTACCATTTTGTAGCTGATATTCTAAGCTTTAAAATTATACTAAAATTTCTAACGTATTTGTATAGTTAACTAACCAAAACCTGCCAGGAATTTTCAGCCTTTTAAGCATGCAACTTTGGAGAAAATTGCACTTAAAGCTTAACAAAGCACTTAATAACTTCCAACTTAATATCCACTTTGCTGTGATGGGTCACATATAAACTCTTACTGATTACCATGTAGTGTGTTTGAGGTACCATATTACATTTTGGCTTTTGATGGAAATAATGTTGTATCTGTATTGGCTCAGTGACAAAAGTTGAATCTAAATTGGAAAATAAATAAATAAATAAATAAAACTTAAATGTTTTCTTTTTATGTCTAGTTGTTGAGCTGCTGTAACAGTGAAATTTCCCCGTTGTGGGATTAATAAAGGATCTTATCTTATCTAACTACTGGCTGGCAGTTATATCCATAAAGCGCTTATGTTGTGCTATTGTAGTAAACTAGTTCTGTTTTGCAATGGACACACTTCCAATTACTGAAGGCAGGAAAACACAAACAAATAGCAAAGGGTATGAGAAAGCATTTCAGAGGAAGACACTCAGTATTTGGTGATGTCCATGGGATGCAGACTACAGGCTGTCCCAGACCACAAAAAATTTGCATCCAAACACTATAAAATAGCAAGCCTGTAAAAATGGAGGAACTATGCAAACATTTCTGATTCCTACATGTAAGTTTAATACTTTTGTTAAACTCCTTACAATACAGCTAAAAGTCTACAGTTCAATCACATATTAACTACTTCAACCAAAATCCACTGTTATGGTGCACAGAATCATCATTCATCATCCATTCATCTTCTTCTTTAATATATTATATATCATTTTTTTATTATTATATAATTTACAAATAAACATTTCTCATCATTATCATCATCATCATCATCATCTTCTTCCGCTTGTTCCGGGGTCGGGTCGCGGGGGCAGCAGCCTAAGCAGTGACTCCCAGA
>JAQMYF010040496.1:0-11007 GCA_030014195.1 Neosilurus mollespiculum
ATAGATGGATAGATATATAAACATATTGTTCAGAACTGCAACTGATGGCATGAACTTTACAAGTAAGGATATTTGTTCACTTTATTCCTTTACCAAGCAATTATATTTTTGTCAGTATTGGTTTCTTGTATGTTAGCAAATGTATGCAGAAAAGGGGTTATGAATAGATTTTTATGATGATAATGATGATGATGATGGTTATTATTATTGTTGTTGTTGTTGTTGTTATTGTTGTTGTTCTTTTTTTTTTAGGGACTGAGTATGGCCCAAGTAACACGTAGTTAAGTTTGGTGATGATCTTGATCACAATCTGGATCTGGGAATTTCTTTTAAGATTTTTTACTATTGCAGGATAAGGGCAACTTTAACAATTCTATGTTAAACTCCATAGGTAAAATTACAATGCTTTCACAAAAATCTATAAAAGTTTGTTCAAGATTCAAGGAGAGTTCTGGATTTGATGATCCAGAATGTTGACATTATAGGGCTTGTTGAGAAAATAATTGTGAAAATATTTAGCTGGGTTCAGCACTGTGGTGAAGTGTTCAACACTCCTGCCTCGCAGCAAGAAGGTATTGTGTTCCATGCCTGGCGAGAGTGATTCTGTGTGGAGTGTGCATGTTCTTCCCATGTTTGCATGGGTTTCTTTCAGGTGCTTCGGTTTCCTCCTACAGTCCAAAGACAATGTACATTTGGCTAATTGGATATTTCCATTTTTCCCTAGGTGTGAATTTAATTGTGAGAGGTTGTGTGTCTTTGTGTGGCAAGCTAATAGGGTGTACCCTGCCTTCACATAGAGTTAGCTGGGATGGGTTTCAGCCTCCCTGAGACCCTTATAATTAATAAAGTAATTCAGAAAATAAAATGAAATAAATATTTAGCAGAAAGGAAAACAAGGACGGAAATGAGAGCTTCTTAATGGAGGCTTGGACACAGTGCTTTTAGATTCTCAATAAAATTTCTATATCAGGGCAATTAATACTTATTGTCCCAAATCTTAAGGTCATACATTTTGGCATTTACTTATTCATAGGCCTGCTTTGTCTGGTTTTGACCTTGTGTCTGTGAAAGGCACGGCCTGCTGAAAACGGATTTATTTCCATTTATTGGGTTTATACCAGGACAAAATCTCTGAGAGTACTTTTTGAGTACTTTTTATTTCACATACAGGGATTGTAGAAGAGCCTATTAACTCTATTTAGCACACAAGCCCAATTGCAGCTGATTTTGGACTTACTACCTTTGGGAGAGGTATAAATAGGAAATATTTTGCTAGTAAATGTTGACACAGTGTTGAATAGCCATGGCATATAATAGTAAACTAATTTTTTTACAGATTTGATTTTGAACACACTAGTGTGTCTCAGCATGCTGGGCCTTCTGATTATCTTGCCATCCAGCCCCCTACCCCCGAACACTATCTCTGCCAGTCCCACTCTGCCTCCCAGCACAGCATGGGGCATTCAATTACCAAAAGGTGAGCAGTCAGAGCAGAGCAGTCACAGAATGTGGAAAGACCATAAATGGGAGAGGAAAGCCAAACAATTCGTCCAGCACATGCATTGAAATTCAGCGTTACAGTGGGAAGTGGGAAATCAGCTTCCTGAATGAGTTTTTCAGAATAGGACTAGCCTCACTGCTGTCCAAAATAAAAAAAAAATGGTCTGAAAATAGGTATAATGTCTGACCTTTAATACTCAAGTAGTCTTTAAAGCAAGGGTGCAGAACTCAAATGCAAATTCATCATCTCTTCTTACCTTTCTATAAACAGATTGCCATTGCCCAGGATAGCACTTTTTGCCCACTTCTAGCAGGTAGATGAGCTGTGCAATTTTGTCATTTTAGAAGTAGAGAAAGCATTGTACGGTAAAGCCTTCTACACAGCTGTATCTCCCAAATATTTGTCAGGATGGGCGGTGAGAGGAAGCTGAAGGGCTTGGGTGAGTAATAAAGCTTATGATGGTGCTAGTGTGTTGGTGAGCTTGAGTTTGGCATTCAGCATGGCCAACTTGATAACCCACATCCGAGCAAGGGAAACTGATTCCTTGCGCTCCTTTTGCTCATAGGGTAGTCTGGACCTTCACCCAGGACCTGTTTGCCTTGGGAGCCCCAGCAAGGGGCATAATGCCACTGACAACATAGCTTCCAGGATCATTAGGACACACAAACCCCTCCACCATGATAAGGTGGTGATTCAAGGAGGGGTTCATAGAGCCTGAGCTGGTATGCGAGGTTAAGAGATAGTGACTAGACATAGTTTGGCTCACCTTGACACATAGCTTGGGCTCTGAAACCGCCTATCTCAAATAGGGCTGGACCTTATCCCATTCTGGAGTTGCTTATGGGGAGAGGTGGCGAGCCGGTGTTGACTTACTTATTGGCCCCTGTCTCAGTGTCCACATGTTGGGGTTCTCCCTGGTTGATGAAAGGGTAACCTCCCTCTGCCTCCAGGTGTGAGGATGGGTCCTGATTGTTGTTTGCACTTGTGCACCAAATGACACTTCAGAGTACCCACACTTTTTGAGTCATTAGGGGTGTGCTCGAGGGCACTCACCCTAGGGACTCCCTCGTTGTCCTGGGAGACTTCAACACCCATGTGGGCAATGACAGTGTGACCTGGAAGGGTGTGATTTGATAGGTATGGCCTCTCTGATTTAAACCCAAATGGTGTTTCATTGTTGGACTTCTGTGCTCATCACAGTTTGTCCATCATGAACACCATGTTCGAACATAAGGGTGTCCATAAGTGCACTTGGAACCAGGACACCCTAGGCCGCAGTTCAAAGATCGACTTTGTAGTCCTGTCTTTGGATTTGCAGTGGCTTGTTCTGGACCCTCAGGTGAAGAGAGGGGCATATTAGAGCTGACAATTGATCACCATCTGGTGGTGAGCTGGCTCTGATGGTGGGGAAAGCTGCCCTCCAGACCTGGGAGACCCAAGCTTATAGTTAGGGTCTCCTAGGAATGTTTGGCAGAGTTACTTGTCAGAAGGGCATTCAACCTTTGGCAGAACTGCGATCACATCCCAAAGGAGGCTGGGGACATAGAGGCTAAATGGGCCATGTTCCATGCCTCTATTATTGAGGCAGCAGCTCAGAGCTGTGGCCAGAGGGTCATTGGTGCCTGTCATGATGGCAACCCCTGACCCAGGGGTTGTAGTTCCCCTTTTTAATAAGGGTGTGTCCCAACTATCATGGAATCACTCTCCTCAGCCTACCCTGGAAAGTATATCCAGGCATACTTAAGAGGAGGATCAGACTGATGATTGAACCTAGGATTCAGGAGGAACAATGTGGATTTCATGCCAGCCACAGCACTCTCGACCAGCCCTACACACTCTACATGATCCTGGAGGGGACATGAGAGTTCGCCCAATCTGTCCACATGTAATTTGTGGAATTGGAGAAAGCTTTCAACTTGTCCCTTGAGCTATCTTGTGGGCTGTGCTCCGGGAATATGGGGTACCAGACCCATTGCTATGGGCCATTCAGGTCAAATTCATTTCCAGTGAGGGTTCGACTCCACCAAGGCTGTCCGTTGTCAGTTCAGTTCGTAATTTTTATGCATATAATTACTATGGGTTTTGGTTTGGTGGCCATAGGATCTCGTCTGGATTACAACAGAATGTGTGGATTAGGCCGGAGGAGAATCAGCACCTTCAAGTCTGAGGCCATGGTTCTCAGCTAGAAAAGTCAGGTGGAATACACCCTCCTGGTCTGGAATGAAGTCCTGCCCCAAGTGGAGAAGTTCAAGTATCTTGGGGTCTTGTTCACAAGTGAGGGAAGGATGAAAATGAAACCGAACAGGAAGGCAAAGTTCTCAATTTACCAATCAATCTATTTTCCAACCCTCAACTATGGTCACAAGCTTTGGGTGGTGACCAAAAGAACAAGATCACAGATATAAGTGGCTAAAATAAGCTTCCTTCACAAGGTGACGGGACTCTCCCTTAGAGATAGGGTGAGAAGCTCGGTCATCTGAGAGGAGCTTGGAGTGGAACCGCTGATCCTCAGCATTGAGAGGAGCAAGTTGAGGTGGCACAGGCATCTTATTAGAATGCCTCCTGAATGCCTCCCTGGTGTGGTCCAACTGGGTAGAGACTCTGGGGTCAACCCAGAACATGCTGGAGGGACTATGTCTCTCGGCTGGTCTGACACACCTCGCTGACCCCCCGGAAGTGCTGGAGGAGGTGGCTGGTGAGAAGGATGTCTGAACCTCAGTGACACTATTAAGTGGAAAAAGATGAAGATGAAGAAGACTTTTTGTAAAGAACTGCCTTTACCTTTTATTAATTACAGCCATTTTTACACAAGAAAATGCTGTGCATTTGAGTTGAGTGACTTGGCCATTTGAGAAATTCCATTGCTTTGGGTTCCTTGGGTTGCTTTCATATGGATGTTTTGGGTTATTATCCATTTGTACTGTGAAGTGCCTATCTACAAGTTTTGTAGCATTTTACTTAATTTAAGAACAATCTGTACTTATCAGTCATAACATTAAAACCATCTGACTGATCTGCAGCTAGGAAACCCCATATGCTGCAAACTGCAATGCACTGTTTACACTGGACAGTCATACCAGCCTTTGCTTGGGCACCCATGATGCTCTTGCCCCTTCTGGGTCTACCTTTGGTAGGTCCTTACCACTGGTTACCAGGAACACCTCACAAGACCTGCTGTTTTAGAGTGGAATAGACCTAGCATTGACACATTTTTGGAACACATATTGGGAGGTCCCATAAACAGCTGAAATTAACATTTCAAAATCAGTTCCAGACATTATCTGCCTAATTTATCATGAAAAAATTAGTGACCACCACTTATATTTGAACTTATTGAACATCATATTCCAAAACTCTGTCCATCAATACAATGTATATACTCAGATTGGTCCATCCGACTGCCAGATATTGAAGTGTGATTTATCCCTCCAACAAATACTACTCCATACAGTAGTCTGGTGGTGGCATGCTTAACACCCCTCCAACAGAAGCTAGGTATAGGGATCTTGAATTGTGAGCAGCTGCCCATTATACAAACCTCCTGTTGTGTAGTTCTTGTGAGGTATTGCTTCCTAAGTCACTTTTGAACTCTGTAGTAAGTGATTAATAAATTTAAATCATACTGAATCTACAGCCAGCACCTTTGATCTAAAGATAGGACTGTTAAATGTTAGATCTCTTATGTCTAAAGTGCTTATTTGTTAATGAAATCATTACTGATCAGGGGTAAAACCCAATCAGTATGGAGCATTAAATGAAGCGAGTCCTCCCGGATACAGTTATATACACCAACCTTGTCTAACTGGCAGAGAAGGAGGTATCGCAGTAATTTATACTGATAATCTAGGTGTTATACAAAAATCTAGACATAAATTTAATGCATTTGAAATTCTATATACTAACATAACATATGTTCCCACAAAAAATATGCCCACACAGCTGATACCTTTAATTATTATTTACAGACCCCCAGTGCCATACTCCCTGGGGGATACGAATTCCTATGTAAATTTGCAGGCTTCACTTCAAACCTGGTTGTTTCTTTAGATAAAGCTTTAATTGTTGCTGACTTAAATATTCATTTTGATAAACCAGAGGATCCTTCAAGAACAGCGTTCCTGTCTATTCTAGATTCAGTAGGGGTAAATCAGAATTTAACAGGACCAACTCATAATGCTGGCCACACTCTACATTTAATACTAACTTTTGGAATAAATATTAAAGATACAGTCGCAGTTCCACAGTCAGAAACTATTTAAGATGATTATCTTATCTCACTTACAATGCATTTTAGTACTAATATATATGCTATAGCCTAATGGTTAGAGAAGCGGCTTTGGGACAGAAAGGTCAGTGGTTCGATTCCCGAACCAGCAGGAAAAATGTGTGTTGGTGTTGGAGTGAGCTGCACCTTCCCTTCCTCCACCTTGATGGCTGAAGCACCCTTGAGCAAGGCACAACTGCCCCCAACTGCTTGCCCAATGTGTGTGGCAGCCCACTGTTTCGAGTGTGTGTATGCTCACTGTTTATGTGTGTGCGCTTACTTTGGATGGGTTAAATGCAGATGTAATAATTTTCCTTGCAGGATTAATACAGTATTGCAAAATCCAAAAAAAATTAAAATACACCTCACCACATTATCGCATCAAGCATGCGTTTACATCATTTACTGCACAGAGTTTTATTAATAATTTTCAGAATTATCAACTATGATTGGATTGGATCAGATTAGATTATTATAACACGTTACTGTCTAGATGTTCTAATCAGTGCATAAACAAGCTCCAGTTAGTCCAGAATGCAACAGCAAGAGTTCTTACTAGAACCAGAAGACACGAGTATATCACCCCCATCTTATCTACTGATACAGTACTCTGTACTGGTTCCCAATTAAATCTTGAATTGAATTTAAATTGCTACTTTTAACCTCTAAAGCACTTAATGGTCTTGTGCCACATTATCAAAGCAAACTTCTTGTTGTTTATGATCCAGCTCGCCCCCCTTAGATCAAAAGGTGCAGGCGGCTTAGTGATAACTCCAATAATGAGGACTACTGCAGGGGGCAGAGCTTTCTCTTACAAAGCCCCACAATTATGGAATAACCTTCAAGTTAATGTCCGGGACTCAGACACAGTCTCTGTTTTGAAGACTAGGCTGAAAACTTACTTGTTTAGTCAAGCATTTTGTTAATAGCCTTTATTAGGTAAAGGAGCAGATCTGGGGTTTCTCAGGAATAAAGAGTTCTGGTAAACTGTAGCGTTGGGATGCTGTCGCTTCCTCACTCTACATGCTCACTCAGATCCGCTGGCAGTGAAGTGGCTGATTACCTTATGTCACAGTGTGCCCTCATGTCTGTCTTCCTTCTGGTTCTCTCTTTTCAGTTATGCCACCATAGATAGTCATGCCAGAGTCCCTGCTTGCACTTAGCACTTATAGAGGGATTTACTAATTAATTCATTCAAAATCCTACAATATAATTTCCTGGATTCCGCCCATTCTGTCTCTCATAGTTGACATGTACCTGTGATGAAAATTGGAGACCTTTCTCATCTTTTAAGCGGGAGAACTTGCACAATTGGTGGCTAACTAAATACTTTTTTGCCCCAGTGTATGTGTATGTAGGTATATGCACATATATAACTTAGAGAGCTGCTGATCTGATTTTTATTGATATATATATATATATATATATATATATATATATATAGATAGATAGATAGATAGATAGATAGATAGATAGATAGATAGATAGATAGACAGGCACAATACCAGTCATTTTAGTTAGAATAAACACAAAAGAACACTGTGATCTATTTACCTATTGATAACTCCTGGCAGAAGGCAGTAGGATTTTCTCATTTTCTTGACAGTATTTTGCCCTATCCAATTTTCCTTCTATTTTAACAAGTACTCAAGTCCCTACTGCAGAGAAACACCCCCGCAACAGTATGCTACCACGTTTATGCTTTACTGGAGGTATGGAGTTCTTTGGATACTAGACTGTAATAGATACACCTTTTGGCACTATTGACAAATGTGACCCGATCTAGCAAAAGTGACCAGATATTGAAAAATGAGTGACTTTTAGTTTTACAATGATACCAAGTTTGTTGAAATAGTTTGAAAACTGGGGAAGTTATGAACATTTAAAGTTTTTTTGTCAAGTCAATAATTCTGAAGAAAAACAGAAAAACGCAAAGTTTTGGGACTGTTCTGTTAAAGTGTCCTTCAAATGTCCTTTCCCAACCAATGGGTTATCTTCCTTCTATTGATATAAAACTTAGCAGGTCATTTAATTACATCATTTCCCATAATTTCAAGAGATGACAAAATCAAATTTAAATTCAATTTATTACGCTTCAATTATCTGTACCAGCTCACAGGGACAGAAAGTACAACATGAGGTAATGGTGCTTCAAACAGGCATCACTTTCCTCACCAATCAAACTTTTGTTATCACGGTCATCATTTGCTGAATCTGAGGAAGGCACTGATTCATCGGAATCAAATTAATCGGTCCAATTCATTTTTGAATGTTCTGAACATTTTGAATTTCAGCTATTTTATGGATATTTCCTGGTCTTTTCTGCCAAGAAGAGAGGTAGGACCCTCTGCTAAATGATCAGTTTTGTTAGTTTATATAAGCTTCTTGGCTTTAAGACTTTAGGAAATTATAGAATAATAGTTCTATCACATCAGAGAAAAACTAAAAATCTATATTTTAGTGCATTACAGTGTATTTTGGCCTACATCTTTGAAATGCTGCTTGTGACTTCTGACTCATTTTGCCAGATTAAATCATAAATAATTAGATTTTGATCAATTCTTTCTTGCAACCCTTCCGTAGAATCTTCTTTTGTGGGGTATTTGTGATTTTGTTGTCACACGCACACAATCACCACTCTTTGCCAAAAATTAATACATTTGCCATAGGCCTCTTACTGTACCTATGACTTATGCCTGTCCTCAACTTTATTCCTGAGATTATGTTTTTACTGTGTAAAGCTGCTTTGTAACAATTTCAGTTGTAAAAAGTGTTATACAAAAAAAAAAAAAGGAAAAAAAAACCCTAAATTTAATTGAAACTATCCCATTGTTGCTTGTTTGAGAGTTCCAAGCACTTGAATGCTCTAGAAATAGATGTTTTTATGCTGAAATAATCAAAATCATTACACCACGATATGCAATGGGGAAGGTCATTAATTTCACCTGATTGAATATATATATATAAGATCTTGAGTCGATTTTCCGTGGAACAGTGCTCGATACGTCGAAGTAGAGCTAAATATATTGTATGTGGGAAAAAATAACAGTACTACAATTTCATCCCGACAAGCCTGTTTTTTTTGATGATCGAACTAACATTTTTTAATGAGCTACTTCACACTGTGTAAAATAATTAATATTATATTTTATATTTCCCACGTTCTTTACCGCTCACTTCTGTTGAGATTTAGTAGTGAATGATGGATGTGTACTTCAAGGGTTAGAAGGCCAGTGGGGTTCACACATCTGTAACAAGTAAGTTTAATTAAAATTTTTATCTAGACTACTGATAATATAATAGTACAGTCTAGTTTGTATGAAAGTTTATTTATTATTAAATTGGAAAGGCAAGATAAGGTTATTTGTGCAGAACATTTTATAAAGATGTAATTTAAAGT
The DNA here is from genome assembly GCA_030014195.1 of Neosilurus mollespiculum. Taxonomy (NCBI): domain Eukaryota; kingdom Metazoa; phylum Chordata; class Actinopteri; order Siluriformes; family Plotosidae; genus Neosilurus; species Neosilurus mollespiculum. The sequence continues at coordinate 9,166 of JAQMYF010040496.1, forward strand.
ACTCACCAGAAGATCAAAGAACAGAACTAGAAGCACACTCAGAGAGTGCAGACCTCTGCCAAGGTCGTTCAGTACCCCCATATGGTATTGTAAGAAAAGCAGCATTTTTATAAATTATTTGATCCCTACAATGCAAATGAGCAGCCATTTATATGCTTGCATTCTGTATATGGCCTGCCTTGAATAAGAGGCCTTGCGCTCAGACGAGGAAGTATTAATTATTGGATTTTTTTTTTTTGATAATTGTACAGAAAGGTATGCCTGGAATGCTTCGGGATGGTCTGGACACAGTAACTTCTCATCCACGTTAAAAAATCATTAAAAATTCCCTGCATCCAGACAGTAATCTGGATCACTGACAAAATTTAATTGATTATTTAATTCATTTGTTATTTATTCTTAAAGATCCAGGGCACATGCCCTAAGTAAGACTGTGAGTTTCATAAAACATAAAATCCAGCAATTTACACACATTTTGTGTGCACTGAACACAATTTAAACCAAGAATAAACACCTGTATTGCGAACTCTTTGTTAAGACAAGTTTTTTTTTTTTTTGTTGTTGTTTTTTTTTTTATGAGTCTAATAATAAAAATAAAGGCATGAAAAGCTATCCATAAATATCCATAAATATGTATGGATAATTTCTAGGCTCAGCCAAGGTGGTGAAGGGTTCTGGTTTGGTGGCCATAGAATCTCGTCTCTGCTTTTTGCGGATGATGTTGCCCTTTTGGCTTCATTAAGCTGGGACCTCCAGCTCTCGCTGGAGCAGTTCGCAGCTGAGTGTGTAGCGACCGGGATAAGAACCTCCAAGCACCTTCAAGTCTGATGCCATTGTTCTCAGCCAGAAAAGGGTGGAATGCACCCTCCGGGTCTGGAATGAGGTCTTGCCCCAAGTGGAGGAGTTCAAGTACCTCGGGTCTTGTTCACAAGTGAGTGAACATTGGAGTGGGAGATCGACAGGCAGATCAGTGCAATTTCTGCTGTAAAGCAGAGCTTGTACCGGTCCGTCGTGGTAAAGAGGGATCTGAGCCAGAAGGCTGAGATCTCAATTTACCAGTCAATTTACGTTCCTACCCTAACTTATGCTCACAAGCTTTGGGTAGTGACTGAAACAACAAGATTGTGAATACAAGCAGCTAAAATGAGCTTCCTTCGCAGAGTAGCAGGGCTCTCCCTTAAACCTCTTGCTTACTGGGCAAACAGTGCACGGCATATGATGGCAAAATGCGATGAATGAGGGCAGATTGGAAATCTGCTATCTCCACACAATTTTTTCCACTTTCGCACCCAATTTCTGCGAAATCACCATCCTCTCTTCACACCCCTAGCGTGTTAACTACGCACCAGCACACATGGGTTGCATTCGCCACCATCATGTTTCTTTTGCCACCATTGCAATAGCTTTGGAAGTTTTCCTGTTGCCACCACAAGAGGCCGAACAAGGCGACAAATGGGCATAAAAGTGATCTTTGCCAATACGTTTGGAAGATGCAGGGAAGACGAACGTGGCAAATGAAATCCGAAAAAGGTGTACAAAAGACACGTTTCGGCGTTCATAACATGGTAGTGATTATGTAACAAGTTGAAGATTCAAGAAGCTTTATTGTCATTTCAACCACATATAGCTGATGCAGTACATAATGAAATGAAACAACATTCATCCAGGATCAGGTGCTACATAAACATACAACAAGGATCCATTCAAAGTTCGTACAACAAAAACTACACAGAGCTAGGACCAGTTTTTGTCCTAGCCACATAATGTGCAAAGTGTGCATCTATTTGCAAACAGTGCAAGACTGTTACAGACAGTACAGTGCAACAACAGTACTAAAAAGAA
>JAQMYF010040497.1:0-10995 GCA_030014195.1 Neosilurus mollespiculum
ATATTGTATGTGGGAAAAAATAACAGTACTACAATTTCATCCCGACAAGCCTGTTTCGTGGTTGCCCACTCATCATGTGGATTTGTACACATGTTTCTGCAGCTGTTGGTGCTTTGGCAACACTTAGAGGTGGTGCTGGGAAACTGTTGATAATGTGAAAATTAGTCCTCAGAGTTGATTAAAGCGCAATTTGCAGTGAGAGCCGGTTTTCCAAATGTTATCGGCGCTGTCAACTGCGCTGTCAATCAATGTGATCATATGTGATGCGCAAGTGCAATTAACTAACATTTTGGCGAGGTTTTCTGGTTCAATGCATGATTCATACATCCTGAGTAACAGCATGGTTGGGAACTACAAGCTGGCACTGCGCACGATGGGTGGTTGATTTTAACAATATCAAAGAGGCAAGGACACACTTATTCACCAGTGCATTTATTGAGTCACTGATATTTGTGAGAACGCCTATCAGCTCATCCAGGTGGTCATTTATGCCATCGATTGCTCTCACTATTTTCTCTTGTGACTCCAGCACAGCGTGGGTGAGGACACGGCCAGTCGGGCAGGCATCAGCAGCTGGTGGATTGGCGCACTGATGCCGGGGATGGTGGAGAAGTCCCCCATTTCTGTGACACCAGAGCCACTGCGGATGTTGGAGGAATCCCCCGAGTCTGTGGCACATGGCTGTGGCTGCGTGTCCTCCGTCTCATTGTCTGTTAAAAAAAAAAAATCTTACTTAAATATGAGTCAGTCTTCGATATCCTCTTTCTTGTACTGGCATGTTTAAATTTGTCAAACCAAATAGCATGCACCGATTTACGCATGAACCTCTATCTTACAGGGCTGTGAGCAGGCTATTCACCCGTGTGAGTTACAAATATGGACATATTTACCTTGGGGGGTAATCAGAGTCCCCCAGATGCACTCCCACCACCCCTGAAAGAGCAGTGTTACCTATGTTTGCAGCGACTCTCTGCTCAAATGGGGTGAGGTCCTCCTCTCCTGTCCCCCTGCCTGATTGGGCCAGACTTTGGTGGCAGCCATCCTCCGCTTAACAGGCCACCTTTAAGTCTGACCACTTTTTTTTTTAATTCCGTGTGTGTATGCCTTTCTGACCCCACAGCATTAATGGCCTCACACACACTCTCACACTCAGACCTCTTGCGTTTGTTGTTAATGCCGGAGGACAGTGTGCAAAACAGTACATTTTTGCGAGCCTCTAGTTCACATTCCGTGAAATTTCACTTTTTTCCCTTCTTACTCATACTGTAAGGTTTTTCTGATCCTGCAAAGAGGGGAATCTCCGGTGCAGGGTTCATTTAAGTATGATTTGCATATTTAAATGGGGGCATGGACAGGAAGGGGTCGGGTACTCCAACATGTGCGCTCAATTTCACGTTGATTCAGATGTTCAAAGGAAATGTGTTTGGATTCATGTGTACGCACAGATTCATACATCTGGACTTTTTTGTGCTTACGACATTTTCTTTATTTAAGCGTGTGCCATTTTTTAGTAGGAATTCCCCGCAAGTCTTTGTACATGAGGCCCCTGGACATCAGGCATGTGATGCATTGGTAACAACCCACGACATGCACATCTACTGGAAGAAGGTCCATGGCCACTCCAAACTCCCAGGACCAGACAAAACACACAACGATCACATTGATGCCCTCGCTAAAGCCAGTGCCATACATGGTGAACCATGGAAACTCCAACCCAATCCACCCAGCCAAGGTATCCATTTGCTCAGGCCAGAACAATGGGGGAGCAACTGGCATTCAACCAACTCAGCATCGGCCCCCAAGTTTCAACGGATTATACTGTCTCTTCGAAGCACTGACAAAGCCCTCATCAAGATCAGATTCCACCTTCAAGACCCCTCCTCCAACCCCATATCAGCAGCAGACATGGGGTTCATACCTGACCTCAAGAACCTGACAAAGCTGCTACCAGAACTGAGCCTGAAAGATGGCATACTTATCCATGTCCCCAAGGGCCACAAGTCACCAAAGCTTGAGGTCCCAAGGGTCCAAAGGGGGTTATGCTACAGTATGCCCATTATGCACCCTGTGCAGGGCACAGCAGCACCAGCACAACGTATGAAGCTCTTAGTCAGGTAGTATACTGGCCCAGCATGTGACAACATGTGGTGAATTATGTGAAAGTATGTCTTGTCTGTTGCAAATTTAAAACCCAACTTACAAAGCACCATTGCAGTGTAGGGGAACCACCTTTCCCTGTCAGATCTTCAGATTGACTGGGTAGGATCCCTACCTAGATCTACCAAAGGAAGTAAATATTTCCTCACTGTCACCTGGAAACTCGGCATCAAAACCCAATTCCACATTAGCCACCATCCCATGGCATCTGGCCAAGTCGAATGGGTGAACCGGACCATCGTCAGTATGCTCAAGAAATATGTGTCATCTAATCAAAAGGATTGGGATGTGAAACTGCCCCTGGTACTCATGGCCATTACAGCTACTACTCACAGATCCACTGGGGTCTCACCTTTTGAACTGATGACAGGATGGCAAATGATACTTACTATCCATCTACTATACCAACCAGGTGATAACCTCATCACTTCCTGCATGACCCTGGAAAACCTGCACCAGCACCTGAGGATCGCCTTTGCAGCTGCCCAAAAGAATCTCCAGCTGACTGCTGAAGGCAGATTCTTGGTGAGCATTCAGTTTTATTAACAAGTACGTTAAAAATTAACAAGAGAAAGTATAAAAATATTTTATGTAGTATAAAAAATTTTAAATATGACAAAAATATAAACATATAAAATGCAGAGCTAAAAACCCTGTCAGCAACTTTTTTTACATTCTAAATTGCACATTGTGTTCTACACATATACTACACAGTTATTACACATCTTAAGGTATTGCACATACGGCATTTACTGTGTTGCAGTTATTATTATTCAGTAGTTCTGGGGGTGTGGTATGTCCTTCCCTCCTCAATGTCCCTAGACACCAGTCCGACAGCAGCAGGAAAGATGCAGTTGTAGAACCTGGCCCTTTGAATGGGGATTCTGTCTGGCTTGTGCTGCCTGAGATTGTACCCCTAAGTCACTCCACCTAAACAGAGCATTACCTGTATGATGTTTATCCTTAAGGATGCACTGTGCTCTTCTTCTGCAGTGATGTGTGAATATAGTGTCCATAGAAGGAAGGTTGGTGCCAATTATCCTCTTAGCTGTCTTGATGACCCACTGAAGTGACTTTCTCTCCGCTGTAGTGGTGTTTCCATACCACACAGTGATTCCACAGGTGAGGATGCTTTCCATGAGTCTTCTATTGGCTAGCATTAGAGGGTTACGACTAAGCCCAGCCTTCTTCAGCAGCCTGATGAAGTGCCTGTGCTTCTGGGCTTTTCTTACAGTCTCCACACTGTTCTTGGCCCAGCTCAGGTTTTCAGAAAATGGAAACCAACGAACTTGAAGCCATCAGTATACTCCACTACTGTCTCTTTGTTGGTAAGGGGCTGCAGGGGGGGACCCTCCTTCTGAAATCAAGGATGAGCTATTTGTTTTTTTTCTGTGTTGAGGAGCAGGTTATTGTCTACACCATAGAGAATGATTCTGTGGACCAGTTCCCTGTATGCAGATTCATCTGTTCCTCTAATGAGACCCAGGATGGTTGTGTCATGTGCATACTTAATAATGATATTATTGTTGGTGGTGGAGACAACGTCATGAGTGTAAAGTAAGAAAAGTTTGGGGCTGAGACAACAGCCCTGTGGTGTTTCAGTGTTGATTTTGATCTCTGGAGAGACCTCGTTTCCCATCTTCACAACCTGTGATCTGTCAATAAGGAAGTCCAGGATCCAGTTCTGGGTTGGTGTTGTTACCACCAGGTCTGTCAGCTTCCCAAACAGATTCATTGGCCTTACAGTGCTGAAGGTGGAGCTGTAATAAAAAAAGAGTATTCATGCATATGTGTTGTTAATGTCCAAGTGTTGTAATGCAAAGTGGAGGGTCAGAGTGACTGCATTGTCCGCATCATCCACTACCATCTATTTGGATGGTAGGCAAATTGTAGATGATCTACAGTGTACAGGACCACAGAATTAATGGAATCAAGCACCAGCTTCTCCAGACACTTCATGGCTATGGATGTATGCGCCACTGGTCTGTAATCCTTCATGGTGGATACAAGAACTTGTTTTGGGACAGGAACTATGATAGATGATTTAAAAGTGTGTGGTACAGTTCCTTGCTTGAGAGAGGTATTAAAGATGTCTGTGCACACCCCTGCCAGTTACTGAGCACAGGCCTTTAGGACTTCTTGTGCCACTTTGTCAGGTCCAACAGCTTTCCAGGGATTTGCCCTTTAAAATGCACTCAGGAATGTGAGACACTTGAAGTACAGTCTTACCTCGACCACATTGGGACTTGGAGGGAAAGTCTCTGTCAAATATTGCATAGAAACTGTTAAGTGTGTCTGATTCGATGGAGTCACAGACTTCCCCACTATTAAGATTAGTCCTGTAATTTGCAATTGTCTGTATTCCCTACCACAGATTTGCAATATTATTTTCCCTGTAACAGCTCTCCAGTGTTTGGGAGTATTTCCTTTTGGCAGCCTTGATAGAATTTTGTAGCTCGTACCGTGCGTGTTTGTTCTCCATGATTTTGCCCTACCTGAAAGCTGTGCACCAGCTCTTGATCTTTCTGTGTGCTTCCATGTTAAACGATGGTATTTGGTTGGGGTACACTATAAAGTGCGGGAGGGAATGCAAATGGATCTGCACCAGTTGATATAGCTGCTTACAGTTTTGGTGTACTCATGAATGTTCCTGCTGGCTTCTTTAAATATTCCCATGATTGTAGCTTATAGGCAGCCCTGCAGCTCTTTCACTGTAGTTTCAGTCCAAGTCTTCACTGTTTTCACTGTTACAGGATTTGACTTCAGTCTAGTGGTGTAAGTATATCAAGAATAGCTAGTTGAACAGACTTCCCAAAGTGTGGTTTTGGAACAAGAAAATAAACATTTTTAATGTTGCTGTAGCAGTGATCCAAGGTGTTATTTTACCTTGGATCGCTTATCAGTTGGAAAAGGTAAGAAACTAATACACTTTAGGCATGCTCTTTCATAGATTGCAGTGATTAATGTCCCCTAGAATTATGAGAGCAGCATCTGGGTATGAGTTTTCAAGTCTGGTGATCATATTATACAGTTCTTTGAAAGCCTTGTCCTCATTGGCTGAGGGAGGTATGTGTACTGTGCTCACAATAACACAGTGCGGTGTGCCTTACCACACTCTGTAGTATTACAGTTGGCCCTGAACAATGAATAGCCAGCTGGTGTTACTGCATCATCGGGAGTTCCATTCCCAAGCCACATTTCACAAAAACACAGCATAGAGCAGTCCTGGATATACCTTTGTGTGGCCATACGCCAGAGAAGGTCATCCACTTTATTCCCAAGAGACTGTACATTGGTGAGGAGTATGATCGGGAGGGTTAGCCTGCTCTTGCGAACCAGTTGGCGTAGCCTTCATTTGACTCCTCCCAGCCTGCCTCGCTTCCTCGATGCTTTACATCTGCCAGGCAAGCCCACGGCTATGGCTTGGCTTTCCATTGTTCCAGCATGGATCTGTAGTTCCAGGAAAGAATTGAGCAGTTTGATCTTAAAAAGTCCTTTATGACTCATCCCACCAAGCTGTAACAGAGTCTCCTGATCATGCTTAATGTGAGCCCTGACATAACGCACATTAAAAGACAGAAACAACACCAATAACAAAAAAAAACAAAACAAAACAAAACAAAAAAACAAATAAAAACTAACTCTGAGAACAGCGCTATGTCGCACTCCAGGGAGTGCCATCTTGGTTTTGTTTTTGTTTTTTTTCCTGTATTTTGTTTGTGTTGTTCATTTGTTTTGGCATGTTCTTTCAATATCCTGTGTTTTTCTCCTATTCCTTGACTCTCGCATCACCCCTTTTAGGCATATTAACCCCTACAACTAGATCAGTTACTCACCTAGATTGCTTTTAACCACTAGACCTAATTTTCATTTATTATCCAATTTGTTGCCTACTCCTCTTTGTTTTCCCTTGTTTTCTCCCTTTTTCTGCCTCTTCTTTCCTTTTTATAATGTGTGTGGGCTCCCCTCTTGGTCATGTAGTCATAATAACCCTAGATAAAATAGACCCAGGATGCCCTCAATCACACAGCTGCCAATGTCACGCATATTCAATACCAAATGCGGTAAATGTAAATATTCAATTCAATTCAATTCAGTTTTATTTGTATAGCGCTTTTTACAATTGACATTGTCACAAAGCAGCTTTATATAGTAAAATTAAATTAGGGAGTAATCTAAAAATTTTTCTACAACCCCTACACATCCTTAATGAGCAAGCCCGCAGCGACAGTGGCAAGGAAGAAACCTTGAGAGGAGCCAGGCTCAAGAAGGAAACCCATCCTAATTTAGGTGAACCATAAAATACGAACCATATAAGAAAAATGTCATTACAGTCCAACATGTAGTCCGGTTGGTTACACCACAGCTGAAAGTCCTAAATAACTGCAGCAAGAGAGTCTATATCACCAGCAGCGAAAAGTCATCTTTGCAGTCACTGAGTGCATATGTCACGCCAATTAAAAAAAAACTGACCATAACCCAAGACAAACTCAGTGGTCCCAACCTCTGCCACAAACTATTCCTAGGCATACTATTAGGCACAGCATCTGCTGCCAGCACTCTTTTTAACATAGGTACAGTATTAATACTGTTAATACTGTCAGCTTAGCCACTGTCTTTTACCATGTCTGTGAGCTACAAGAAGAAATACCCCAGTTTTAGGAGCAAATCCGAGTTTACAGTAAAATTCTTCAAGACATCGGCACAACCATCCAAGGAACAGTTGTCATAGTAAACACACACAGGCCTCCTCAACCAAACTGCAAAATCAGTAAATCAATTGATCTCAGTCTTTCAAAATGACTTCTCATATCCCTAATGTTAGACATGCTTTGTGAAATAGGTTCCACCATCAACACCCTAGCGATGAGCAAAATTCCCCCTTACTTAGTGACTTTGTGTTAGACCTTCTATCGTCAACCACAGGGGGGACAGACCAACCCATTCAAGCTCACTTAACATACTCATTGGGTACCGCAATCCCCTTACACATCAACCCGGAAACCTGGGAAATAGCATTTCTTATTAACCTTCCCATCATAAACGCCAACAACATCTATCAGCTAAAGGATGTTGTCAATTTTGAGTTCTAGTGTGGAGACACCCCCTTGCGCCTCCAAATGAGGTGGTGGCTTACCACAACAGCAACCCTGAACTCTATCTAGCTGCAAATGTTTTTATTTTAATTGTAACAATGAGCAAACTGTGATCCAAGGCTGTCATAAATCACAGACTGCTGGAGATAACACATCTGCTTAAAGTGTGGATACTGGCTATTGGCCAGATAATGACTACCTCATTAATGTGCATGAATCTCAGAATCTCATTCTGAATATTCTGGGTTGATCTGTATGCTGCAAATAGTCGGTGTGAGTTATGCTCATTTTATCAATGGTTATTGTAGCAATCTGTCACTGTCTATCTGCCAAATAATAATGTTTTAAGGATTTTGTTACGTCCAGAGCTAACTCTCTCCCCAACTCTCACACACTGCGAGCACAAACCCCCCCGAGTACTAATCGTCATCACCTGCACCTCATTAACAGATCTGATTAAGTCCACTATATAAACCCCCGCTAGACACACTTCAGTGTCTAGCCTCGTTGGAGATGCACGTGTTTTCACCGCTACTCCTTCTAGCATTTCGGACTCACCTTCCGCGTTCTTCACTCATTATGACCTCTCCCAAGTTCTCCCGGACCCTTCGTGTCAGTGTCTGTTGTGTTTGTCGGTTTTGGTTCGCCCCTCGTGGCAGGTTTCCTTTTCTACCCCGTTTTTTTTGTTTGTTCTGTGTTTTTGGCTCTCTGAGCCCGTGTTTGTTGTTGGACAATAAATCTATCCTTCTTGTCTCCAGGAGTCATCATAACAGATTTGCACTTCCATTTTCCTTTCCATTTTTTTTTTAATATTTTGTTTGTGTTGTTTTTCTCATTTAGTATATGTTGTTTGTGCATAGTTAAAATAAATGTGTGTTTGTCAAAGTTCATATGCCTCTTAGATTGCTCACAGATCAAAGTCAATTCCTTGGTGTGATTTATGCTACCTAAACTCGCTAAACTAGACATTTTTTTTTTTTTTTTAACTATGCTGAGACATTTTTAAAGTGCACAAAGGACTGTCCTAATTACAGTAGATTTGTATGTCCTAATTATTTTGGTGGATGAGTAATTAAATCCAGGTATAATACTGTAAATGCCAAATCAGGAGTTAAAACTCTACATCTCTGTCCTCAAAGAAGTTGATGATCTTTCAATAAAACATAGAAATCTGCTTATTATTTCTCTAACTAAGAAAACTATTCTTCTAAATTTGAAATCTAAAAAGTCTTTACATATCAGTCACTGGATCAACCTTCTCATAGAATACATCTTGTTAGAAATAAAAACACATTCATTAACTTTTACCAAATGCCTGAAGCCATGCACATTCCCACCCAACCTATCTAGCATGGAAATATGCACGTAGCTTATCTATAATCCACTGTGGCTAGGTAAACTCAAAGTATTAACTTGTTATCCCTATATATTTAAGTGATGGAGGTTAGAAAGAGAACAGGAAAAAAATATTATTACTATTATTATCATTAATACCAATAATTCACTTAAAGTGTGCATGCATTAACTGGCGTGTAGTCTGTTTCATTTGCTCCTGCATTTCCCGTACTTTTAACTCGTTTTATCTTACTTACTTTAACTTTTTCTTGTTCTTATTTTTATTGTTTATAAGTAGCTGCCCTTGCAATATGTGGATTGAGAGAGTTTTTGTACTTTTTACAGAAAATTTGTGGAACATTTACATTAAAGGAGAGTTGGGACTGCGGTGCAACAACTACATGCAGCGCACTTTGTTTACTCCAGGGACCAGCTTATCACCCTGATGCAGGCCAGAGTAGGGGCCAGACCAACCGACTTATCCGTTGAAATTTGGAGGAAAACTGGCAAATAAGCTGGACGAGCTGACAGCGCTAGCCCAGAGTCAGAGGGAGTATCGGGAGTGTAGTTTTGTGTGCTTAGTGGAGACATGGCTGCACCAGGATATTCCCGATGACAATGCATCTATCATGGGCTTTCATACTATCCAGGCTGACAGAGACTGCACCACAAGCGGTAAGCGAAAGGGATGGGGAATGCTGTTCTTGTCAAAAACTGGTGGTGTAACTAGACATTGAACTGTGTGCAGTTGGACTCAGACCATATTATTTGTCTAGGGAATTTTCATGTCATGCTAGTGACTGTTTATGTACACTATTCATGCTACCATAGCCCGGTTACAGACTCAGCACCCAAGTGCATTCATCGTTATCTGAGGTGACTTTAATTATGTCAGCATGAACACTACACTATTAAGCTTTTTTCAGTACATGGATTGTCTCACAAGAGAGTAGAGAACTTTAGACCAGCTGTATGCAAATACTAAAGAAGCATACAGTTTCTCCCCCTACCTTTACTGGGTAGGGCTCACCACAACCTCATTCACCTTTCCCCCTGCAATGTATCTGTTGTGAAAAAGCAAGCTGTGAATACAAGGACTGTTAGGAGATGGTCAGATGAGGCCTTGAAGGAACTACAGGTCTGTTTGGAGGTTATTGAGTGAGCTAGCTCTCTGTGAGCCCCATGGTGAGGACATTGATGGTTGCACTAAGTGTATTTCACACTACATTGCATTCTGCACTGACTCCATTGTTTCAGCTCAGACAGTCTATTGTTACCCAAATAATAAGCCATGGGTGTCTAAAGACTTCAAAGCCCCTCTTAATGACAAGAAGAGGGCATTCAGGGCTGGCAACAGAAAGGAGTTGAGAAGGACTCCAACTTTACTAAGAGTCAAGATCAGAGAGGTTATGGACAACTACAGGGGAAACCTGGAGTAGAAACTCCAGCAGAACAACATGAGAGGCATGGAGTGGTATGAAGACCAGCACTGGTTTCAGGCCATCCAACAGCAGAGGAGCTGAGGGCAGTGAGGACATGGCCAACAAGCTGAATTAGATTTTTATCAGATTCGCTGCTGCCGCTACTGTTCAGCCCCCTTCTAACTTGTCAGGAGCAAGCCTGAACCCCTACCACACCACTCTCACTCCATCCCTCTCCTTATTTCAACATCCAACCTGGCAACTTCACCTATAACCAGGTTCAGAGACAGCTCAAAAGGCTCCACTCAGGCAAAGCAGCAGAACCAGAAGGGGTGAGCCCCATGTCCTTAAAGCCTGTGCCCCCAGCTCTGTGGAGTCTTACATTACATCTTCATGATGAGCCTGACCCTCTATGGAGGGTCCCAGTACAGTGGAAGACGTCATGCCTTGTTTCTGTACCAAAGACACCATGTCCCAGTGAACTACAGACCCATGGCACTGACTTCAAATATCATGAAGAACCTCATACTAAGAGAGACTAATCCTGTATCAACTCCGACCCATGGACCCCCAACTGGACCCCCTTCAGTTTGCTTACCAGCCCTACCCCGGAGTCAAGAATGACCATCAACCTGCTTAACTATGTGTACACCCACCAGCCAGTTAGCACTGTGAGAGTCAAGTGTTTTTACTTTTCCAGTACATTCAACACCATCAGACTGACACTCCTAAGTGAGAAGCTGACAGTGATGCAGATGGATGCCTCTCTTGTGTCCTGGATTGTGGACTACCTGACTATAAGACCTCAGTATGTGTACTTGCAGCACTGTGTGTCAAACACAGTGGTCAGCAACACTGGAGCACCACAAGGAACCGTCCTCTCCCCTTTCCTCTTCACTCTCTACACAACAGACTTCAGCTACTGCACAGAGACCTGCCATCTTCAGAAGTTTTCTGATGACTCTGCTGTAGTTGGATGTATCAGT
>JAQMYF010040498.1:0-10992 GCA_030014195.1 Neosilurus mollespiculum
GAGACATGGCCAGCATTTGATAACCCAGTTAGCTGCACTGGGGGGACAGCAGTGAGAACCCGTTGATAGTGGGGCTTTAACCCCCGACCTTGGGATCAGTAATCCAGCACCTTACCACCAGGCCACCACTGCCCCACTTTTACCTTAAATGTTTCAGGTAATTATGGCACACAGGTAAGTTACTTAATGAGCAAACATGGTTCAATACATACAAAACCATCTTTATTTAATATGTCAAAATATTACAAAATAAAATCAATATGTTAAAATATAATTGCAATGGGCTTCACACACATTGCAGGGAGAATACTAAAGCTGAGGCTTTACCAGTGGGAGATGGGGATGATGTTTAAAGTCTCTTTAAGAATAGACACCCCAATCACATGTGCACAACCACACACTATGAAGTTTCAGGGCCAGGGGCGCAAGGAACAGCACACAGGAGAAAACACTACACGGCGAACACACCAATCCCACCACCATAAGCTCTAAGCTTCTAGAAACAGGGGTATAAAAATTAGTGGGTTCACAGAAAAAAAGGAAACAATTAATATTTAAGCAATAAAATAACTTAAAATAAACAAATAACCAAATAAACAAATTATGCCACCAATGAAAGGGCAGTCAGCCACCAGGCAAATAATCAAAAACAAAACGAATACAAAATTAATGCGACACACCACTGACCACACATTCACTTTTAAACAGCCCAAGATAAAACAGTCAATAATTAGGGAGCTTGGGTATAAACAAACCCCACAAAGAGGTGCAGAAAGGAAACAAGAGGTCCTTTAAATAGTTGAAGACGAGTTCAGGAACTTTCAGTCGATACAATCAGGAAAAGAATAGCGGTTATTACCCACAAAGCACCACATATAAAGACTCCCAAAAAAAAAAGGGCAAAACTGGTACTCCAAAAGAGGCAAAGCAGCAGCTGCATTTTCCCAAAAGCTGAAAAAGGCAGTCACCACTTCACAGCAACACCACAGCTGTCGCAAAACAAGGTTCTGCCCATGCACCGAAAGGGCTGGGGAAGAGGGAAAGAGAGATAGACAGAAAAGCAGCGTTCCAATCCACAGCTTACCATCAGTGTGTATACGGCATCTATGTGTGGCCTGCAAGGCATCCACAACCATACACGTATATCAAAGAGTCTGGACCATAGAAATAGACTTCCGGAGAATGGGCATGCTCGCTTTTTGCTGTGTAGCCTGTATGCAAATTCGGCCGCCATATTGGCTTGGAGCGCCGAAGCCTTTGCAATATAAAAACAAAGAAGCACCACTGTGTTTTGTTAGAAAAAGCTTATAATTAATAATTCGAATAAAGCAAGGAAATGTTGACAGCATTTTCCCATGTTATTTTGAGAACAAAGGACGCAACAACAAATATAACAATTTATTTATTTATTTTTCTTTTAGAAACCTGTCCTGTCCTGTCCAGCATCATAGCAAGACGAAAGGCAGTCTGGTTGCTGTGTTGTGCCAAACAAATTTGCTTTTCCAAGGGGAGGTTTATGGATACAAGGCTCCTCTTGATAATCTGATTCATTTATTTATTTACTGTTGATTTGTGTTATGGAATCTATGTAATCTTGCTGGACCTGACTGGAGGCGACAGAAAAAGAAAGACGACAGCAAACAGAAGCAAAAGGGAAAGCAAAGAACAAAGACACAACAACAAATATAACATAAAATTAACGTAATTAAGTAACATATAGTGGTAAATTAATATCTATTAAGTAAAAATTTACAGTAGGTAAATATTACACTAAACATCTAAGAACAGCTGTAAGTGAACATATATTCCATAATCAATGACCTTTGAACAGAATTGTTTTATTTAATTTATGGCGCACTTATAGACCGTGATGTTGCTGTGAATATACCTTAGTTATAGTACACAGTTACCAGCAGTTCAATGAGTGAAAAAAAATGACTGTCAATACTGTTACGTCCACCAGGCTCGTTATTTGGTGGAGCAACAGATGGTGTAATAAAGGATGACAAGGATGACAAACTCCTGCGCACATGCAGTTGCTTGATAATACCCCTTGAGCACACAACAATGAGCAGATCAAACTTGCTGACAAACTTAGCAGCTCCGACCCGATCTACACAATCTTCCATCCGGGAAAGTGGAAACAAGTCAAGCTTAGTCACACTGTTCAATTTCCTATAATCAGTACATAACCTAAATGTTTCATCCGGTTTACTAACTAATAGACATGGTGAGGCCCAGCTGGAATTTGATAGCATTGCCAACCCATTATCTAAAAGATACCTTACCTCAGACTCCAACCATCGTTCCTTTTCAGGAGGGACCCGATAGAAACGCTGACGTATTGGGGAAGCATCACCCACATCAATGGCATGCTCTACCCAACTAGTTTGCATAAAGGTATTTAAAAACAAAACACTAAAATGAAAAAATGAGTTGTTCCAGTTGGACACGTCTCTCCCCAGATAAATGGCAAAGACTGGGCTCCAAATCAGCCAATCTCTCAGAGTTCCTAAGACGGGGTTGAAAAACACAGTCATCAGGGACCTTCACATCCTCCTCAAGGCACTCTACCACCCTGCCAAGAGTTGTCGTCTTATCCATTTCCCCACTTCTAGACAGTCCTACTGGCTTCACCGCCACCACACGTTCCTCTACCACAAAAGATCGACTAAAATAAGATTTTAATAAATTAATGTGGCACAACTGTGTGGACCGTTTCCGGTCTTGTGTGGAAATCAAATAGTTTTGCTCAGATACTTTCTTGAGCACCACATAGGGACCCAAAAACTTAGCTAGAAATGATGAACCTAGAATGGGTAGCAATGCCAAAACCTTGTACCCTGGACTAAACTCTCTCTTCACTGCTGTTAGATCTTCAAGACGTATCTAGGCTTCTCGTCGATCAGTCCTGAAGTGTCACCCAGAGCTCTGGGGCGAGATGTGAGAAAAACACGGAGAGTTACAGTCTTCATTCACGCATCACCATAGCATGCAACAAAGCGCAAGGTATTTATACTATCAGGCATACAAAGGAAAGTCTAGGGTCTAAAACTTTTGATAAAACCATCTTCTGGGCTTTGGCCAAATTCACCAACTAAAAGCAATTTGCGGTGAAACCCACTAACATAATCTATTAGATTTGGAGGTGACTCACCGCTTTCTACCTTGTTTCACAACATAGCTAAGGGAGCACGAATCTGGTGACCAAACACCAGATCATTTGGACTAAAACCTATGCTCTATTGAGTTACCTCATGTGCTGCCAACAGAAGCCAGGGAAGACCTTCCTCCCAGTCTCTATTCAGCTCTGTACAGTAACCATGCAACAGGGCTTTCAAGGTTTGATGGAAACGTTCTAAAGCCCCTTGACTTTGAGCATGATAAGCACTGCTTTGATGATGTACAACACTTAGTTGTTTTAAAACTTCAGCAAACAAGCGAGACATAAAATTAGAACCTCTGTCTGCCTGAACTGTTTTTGGAATACCAAATACTGACATGAACTGAGAAAGAGCCTTTAATACACTCTTTGCTGTAATAGTTCTCAGGGCATAAGCAGCTGGGTAACAAGTAGTCTGACACATCACTGTTAACAGACAGACCAATCCAGATTTCGAAGGATTTAAAGGGCCAACACAATCCACAATCAAATGCTCAAATGATTTCTCAATGATGGGTATCGGATAAAGTTGTTTCCCAATTAACTGGCAAGTATGACAGGTTCGAACAAAATAAGCAACATCCTTTTTCAGACGAGGCCAATAAAAATGATGCATTACTCGATCATATGTTTTCCTGACCCCCAGATGACCTGACAATTCCCGATGCATGGTTTTTAAAACTAGATCTCTATGCTTAACTGGCACCACAACTTGATGAACAGGAGTGGTCATTTCCTTATCCCTGAAGGGTAGCCATTTACGAATTAACAAATCATCTTGTAAAAAGAAGCCACTAGTACTTTCATACAATTTCTCTGCAGGTTGAACTAAAGCAAATAAATCAGTCAAACTTTCATCGTCTCGTTATGCAGCCTCTAACTCCTTAAGAGACAAAGGAGGGGAAAGAGCTGGCAAGCTAATAAACTTACCTAAATTACTGTTGTCAACACTGCTACTTGCCTCTCCGGCCAAAGAACGAGTCATAGCACGAGTCACAGCACAGAATGGAAAAACTTCAGCCAAGTCTATGGCACATTGATCTGGTCCAGAAACAGATGGTACAGCTCTAACAGGAGACAGTATTTCATCAGACCACACTCGTCCACCCGCTAGATTATTCCCCAAAATTACACTAACACCCTCCACAGGTAAAGAAGGTCGAACTGCTACAACGACCTCTCCCTGCACCAAATCAGACTGCAAAATTATCCTGTGCAGAGGGGCAGAAAATGTTTGCAAACCAATACCTCTGATCAAAACACTACAGCCAGTACTAGATGCTTGATATATTGGTAAGACAGTAAGTGTCTCGGAGTATTTTAACAGCTACTTTTTTTGAACTACCAACCATAGAAACAAATCCATCAATTACGAATGAAGCATACTCAAGATCAACACTGTTGGTCTTTTCAGTAGAACAGGACTCATCGCCAATATTCTTAGTCACTGGAGTGGCCATTACAGTTGGTCTAACTTCATTCGTCTCAACCAGGGAAGGCTCGTTAATCAAAGGCAATGATCCAGAAGCTAAGGCTACTGGTCTCCCAGAGGTATACTTAATTTTACTTGGCCAAAGTTTAGAACGCAACCCCGGACATTCCTGTTTCCAATCTCCTTTCTCCAAACAGTAATGGCATTTAGATGCGGGGTCCACCTTGGGTCTAGAGTGTAAATCTTCCCTAGTACGGAACTCTGCACACTTAAAATATCTATCCTGGCGCAGTTCATTATAACCGAGCTCACCCCGAACACTAAAGCCCTTAAAGTCAGTCTTAGGAGTTAAAACATACTGATCAGCCAAAACAGCTCTTTCTGCTGCTGATTTAACATTGTGTTCATTGATATAGACAGCAATACGATCAGGAACAAAGCTCTTAAATTGCTCCAACACCATCAAATCCCGCAGTGCTTTAAAAGTCATTAACCTCTTCAGCTGCCAACCATTGCTGAAAGTGAGTGTTAAGCTCTCTAACAACCTCTACATGGGCTTGTCTATCAGCCTTTCGCCAATTTCTAAAACAAAGCCGGTAAACCTGGGGAACAAGCTGGTATGCCATCAGAATAGCCCTCTTAACCACACTATAAACTTTCCGCTCCACCCCGGACAATGCCTCTTGTGCCTTACCCACAAACACAGACTGCGGAATGCGGTCGGAGTCATCCCAACCTCTGTCCTCTGCCATACTGTCAAACAAAGAAAAGAACACATCTTGGTCTTTTTCATTGAAACATTGTTACTGTTCTACCCCTTAACTTGTCATATAAGATCCTTTTTTGCATTGTTCTTTATATTTTGAACGGCCAGCTTAGACAGGAACTCAGGGCTGGAAGTTGGCCTTTTTGTTGTAATACTGTGTAAATGAACACATGTGCCTTTGCTTAGCATCATCCACTGCCATGTGCATTTTGTTTTATGCCTTCGACATCACTATCTGTTCTATCATGTTTTGATTTGCTTATGGGAGTATAATTATAAGTATGCTTTATTTGAAGAATATCCTAATTTTAAATGTGGATTTTGATGTTATATACAATTTAATAGTATCCAACTGATTGTTGAGAGTAGCCACTCGTTTCTCTGTTTCTATAAATTTAAAGTCATCTTTATGTACAATTAACACTATAATAAGGACAGTTCTTTTTGGTTTTACAGTTTTACTCCATTTTGGAATGTGCTGAAAATAAGTGGAGCTGGAGCTAAGGAAGCTACATCCTGACTCAGCGTATACTTCCAAAAGGAGTTAGGCTTACTGCTAAATTGTCTTAGATACACACAAGGAGAGCAGGATAGTAAGAAGATAGTCGTGCAGCTAGCAAACAACACAGCAGTGGGCTACATAATCAAGCATGGATGATGCACAAAACATTGACGCCAGACCAAAAGGCCAAAAGTTTTTTTAAGATGGAGCATCAGATAAAAGCTTTAAAAGCTCGAGTTCGAACAGATCATCTGTCAGTGCTGCAGCGGCAAGAGCTAGAGCCAAGGCAGAGGCTGCCCGTGCATTTGTAGCATTTGCAGAGCGTGAAATCAGTATCAAAGTGGGCAAAGCAAGACTAGAAGCTAACCTTGATGCTCTAAATTTTGAAAGAGAAGCTGCAGAACCGGCAGAAGTTTTGGAGGCAGCAGCAGAGTTAGAAGTCGAAGGGCTCCGCAGCTTAAGGAGCCTCCCTGTCATGCTGCAAGACACACAAGAACGTGTAAGCAACTATGTCTATGATCAAACCACTTATTTGGACAAACAACCCGAATCTGTCTACCCATCAGATATATCAGAGCCTACCTTTGAGCCTCGCACTTGCGCACCAGCACCATACATTGTGAAAGACTCTTGGCCTGCACCGTCGCAACCTCACCAGACACCTCAGACTTATCAGATGGCAAAAACACATTCAATCCATCTGTTCAGCCATACACCCCAAACCACTTCAAGGTCATGGAGAGTAACAATGTCAACCCTATGCCCAGGCTACCTGTTCCCAAAGAACTCCGACATGTCCCATGCATATCAAACTGGTCCAGAGTCTTCTGTTATAATGTACATGGCAAAGTACCTGGCACACAAAGAGCTCGTGTGCACAGGCCTGTCATACTTTGACGATCGTCCCGAACTGTACAGAGCATGGAAGTCCTCATTCTCCAATGCAATCCAAGATTTGGACCGGACAGCTGGCGAACAGTCAGACGTACTCTCAAAATGGCTCAGAAAAGAATCATCTGAACACGTCAGGTGCAGTTAACAGCGGCAACCCAGAGGTGGCACTGAAAATGGCATGGGAAAGGCTTAATGAATGTTATGGGGCTCCAGAAGTCATTGAAAGTGCACTATTCGCAAAGCTTGACAACTTTCCAAAGATTTCAAACAAGGACAGCCTCAAGTTAAGAGATCTTTTAAATGAGCTACTCTCAGCTGAGGAAGATGGATACTTACCAGGCTTGGCGTTCTTGGACACTGCCCGTGGTGTTAAACCTATTGTGGAAAAGTTGGCATTCAATCTGCATGAGAGATGGCTCTCTCAAGAATCAAAGTATAAAAAGAGGACTATAAGGTCAGTTACCCTCCCTTCTCCTATTTCACCTCTTTCATCTGCTACCAGGCTAAAACAAGAAATGATCACAGCTTCACGCATTCTGGAAACGACCTTCTGACAGAGAGCAATGCCAAAACGTATAGCTCCCAGAGCTACAATTTCAGTGCATAAGACCAAAGTATCCACTTGTGCTACACGAAAT
Source organism: Neosilurus mollespiculum (assembly GCA_030014195.1). Taxonomy (NCBI): domain Eukaryota; kingdom Metazoa; phylum Chordata; class Actinopteri; order Siluriformes; family Plotosidae; genus Neosilurus; species Neosilurus mollespiculum. Next base: position 7,396 of record JAQMYF010040498.1, read on the forward strand.
GAAATAACATCCAAAGAGGATGTGTCCCAGCAGTGTCCTATCCATAACAAGCCCCACCCCTTAAGGAAGTGCCGTGGCTTCAGACTATAAACTCTTGAAGAAAGAAAAGCTTACCCAAAACATCAAGGCATTTTTTACAAATGTTGCTCATCTTCTCACCTTGCCCGTGATTGCAAGGCTGCACTCAAATGTGACGTGTGATAGTAAAAGTCATGTCGCAGCTCTTCATCCTGGTCCTCCACAATGGGCAACTAAAGTCTCATCCTCAGCCCCCCAAAAGATGACGGCGGGGAGTTAGAAAAGGATGAAGCTTCAGTAACTCCTGTTGTAAGTCCTCTGTGCACCAAGGTATGTGGTGACCATCTCAAATCAAAGTCCTGCTCCAAGATCTGTCTTGTCAAAGTATATCCAAATGAGCACCCAGAGAGAGCTAGGAAAATGTATGCAATATTCGATGACCAGAGCAACAGTTCTTTAGCCAGGTCACAGTTTTTTGATCTATTCAAAATCAGCCTCAGAACTTGTGCTGGCATGACCACAATCTTGAGCAGGTGAGCAGTTGGATTGAAGCAGTTAATGGTGGGGTTAGCCTTTCACTGCCAATCCTAATCAAATGCGATGACTTACCAGACAATCGTGATGAGATACCAACACCAGAAGCTGCTCTGCACCACCCTCACCTAAAAGGTATCGCCAAAGAAATCCTAGCCCTGGACAAAGATGCCCAGATCCTTCTTCTGCTCAGCAGGGACATTCTCGTGTTCACAAAGTAAGACAGCAGATCAGTATTCCTGGTGATACTCCCTTCGCGCAAAGACGTGACCTAGGATGGGTGTTAGTGGATAATATGTGTTTGGGAAAAGTCCACAAACCCATCGTCCACAGCTACAAAACAAACATACTAGAAGATGGAAGACCTTCACAGTTCAGGCCATGTATGAATCACGTCTATCTCAAGCAAGCAATCAACCCCATTCTAGTCAATGTACTCTTTTGCAGTTGCATGACATCGGTCAAAGATTCACTCAGCCTCTCAGTTTTTGCAAGAACTATCAATGATGACAAGCGTGCCTTCTCCATAGAAGATGAACAGTTTCTCAAAATAATGGACACTTGTGTTTTCCAGGATGAGTCTAACAGTTGGGTGGCTCCTCTCCCTTTCAAGTCTCCTAGACTTCCATTGCGAAACAATCGAGAGCAAGCCATGACCCGCCTTTCATCTCTGCAACGCACTCTGGGACTAAAGCTAAAGATGAAAGAACAGTTCATTGCCTTCATGCAAAAGATATTCGATAAAAATCATGCAGAGCAAGCACCTCCACTGCATAAAGGAAGAGAATGTTGGTACCTACCTATGGTCGGTGTCTATCATCCAAGAAAACCTGAGCAAATCAGAGTTGTTTGATTCCAGCACACAATCCAGTGGCATCTCTCTCAATAACATTCTGCTGACCGGACCTGACCTGAATAACAGCCTCATGGGCGTCCTCATACGCTTCAGGAGAGAGAAAGTAGCTGTTACGGCGGACATTGAACAAATGTTTCATTGTTTTGTTGTAAGAGAAGACCATCAAGACTACCTGTGCTTCCTCTGGTTCCGAGATAACAATCCCAGCAAAGACATTGTCGAGTACAGGATGAGGGTACATGTATTTGGCAATAGCCCTTCTCCAACCGTGGCCACATACTGTCTCAGAAGAGCTGCGGTGAGTGGAGAACAGCGGTACGGGTCAGACACCGGGCACTTTGTGGAGCGTGAGTTCTATGTAGACGATAGACTCGTCTCCATGCCTACTGAAGAGGAAGTAATTACTTTGTTGCGGAAAACCCAAGTTTCCCTTTCAGAGTCAAACGTGAGACTCCACAAGATCACATCCAACAGTGTGGGAGTTTTGAAAGCATTTCTGGCAGGAGATCATGCAAAAGATATCAAGGATCTCTACCTAGGAGCGGAAACGGTGCCCACACAAAGAAGCCTTGGTTTGAGCTGGGAAGTCAAAACAGACACATTCATCTTCCAGGTATCTATTGGTGACAAGCCATTTACCCGTCGAGGAGTTCTTTCCACAATAAACAGTCTCTTCGATCCACTTGGCTTCGTTGCTCCTGTGATCATTCATGGAAAGTCACTGCTCAGAGAACTCACTCTAGAAAGAACTGAATGGGATGCTCCACTCTCCCAAGACAAGAGTCATGTGTGGGAAGCATGGAGAGATTTGCTACAGGAACTGCAACATGTTTACATTCATCGTGCTTATTCCACTACCTCTCCCTCCCGGGCGAAGCAAAAGGAAATCTGCATTTTCTATGATGCCTCCACAAAAGCTATCAGGGCAGTAGCATACCTCAGAACTACTGATTAAGATGGTCAGATCCATGTAGGATTCATCTTAGGAAAGGCCAACCATACCCAGATTGGAACTTTGTGCAGCAGTGTTGGCCATTGAAATGGCTGAACTTATTGTTTGAGAGACTGACCTCCCACTTGATGCAGTACCTTTTATTGTGACAGTAAAGTACTCCTACAGTATATACACAATCAGTCAAAACATTATGTGTATGTCCATAACCAGGTTCAAAGGATTCGGCAGTCCACATAGCCAAAGCAATGGCTTTATGTGCCAACAGAGCACAACCCAGCCAATCACGCATCCAGATCTGTCCAAGCATCCGTCCTCACCAAAACTAACTGGTTCTCAGGCCCAGCCTTCTTATACAAGCCGCAAGCAGTTACTGAGCAGCAACAGTCCTGTCAACCTTTAGATCCAGACTTGTATGTGGATCCGACCTCAAGTAACATGTTGCGTATCCAGTCAAAATGACAAGCTACTCGATCCTGAGAGATTTGAGAGGTTCTCTTCCTGGAAGTCCTTGCAAAGAGCAGTTGCAATCCTTCTTCATGTAGTTCGTTCTTTCAAGTCAACAAATCAAGGTACCACTGAATGTATTGGATGGCATCAGTGTTCCAAGCCTCATACTGTGGGTGACTGTCCAAGGCAACTGAAATAATCCTTCATGTTGTACAAAGGGCCTGATTTCCTGAAGAATTTGATTCTCTTTCCTTAACAGGAGAAGTTCAGAATTTAAGCTGAATCCTATCATAGGTTCAGATTGTTTGTTGAGGATTGGAGGCAAGCTCCTGATTTTATACTTAACATGGATGAAACTGCATATGATAATTTTCCTTTCCCTAATATTTTCTGCTATTTGTGACTATAAAACTCCTGTACTAGGTCTACTGTTTTATTTCTATATGTCATATTCAGAATTTTAAGTCTACATTGGTTTGCTGCATTACTCAGTATGGCCTCTCAGGGCACAAAACAGTTTGACAAAATTTTGTTCTGTGAATTTGTATTTTTTCCGCTAGATCATCACCTACCCATCTTCAAAAACTTGAATTCTTTGCCTTCCCTTTCTCTCAGCACCCTTCCAAGACCCTCTTAGCTGGGTGAAGTCCATTGTGACCCCTCAGATTTACCCAATAATTGGCCATCAGCTGCTTCCTATAATTCAAATTCAAATTCAAAAATTCAAATTCAAATTTATTTGTCACATACAAATTATACACAGTACAATATGCAGTGAAATGCTTAG
>JAQMYF010040499.1:0-10991 GCA_030014195.1 Neosilurus mollespiculum
TTTTGGACTGTGGGAGGAAACCGGAGTACCCGGAGGAAACCCACGCAAACACAGGGAGAACATGCAAACTCCACACACAAACGCCCGAGCTGGGAATCGAACCCAGGACCTTCTTGCTGTGAGGCGGACGTGGTAACCACTGCGCCACCATGCCGCCCACAGCAGGGAAATTCTTGCTGTAATTACAGGAGCTTCACCGAGAACATGCGTCGAGTATTTGACCATCCAGTAGGGGACAGAGATGCTGCTAACAAGCAGTTCCAGCTACATCAGGGCACGTCTAGTGTTGCTGCATACGCCATAAATTTCCGGACCCTGGCAGCGGAATGTGGGTGGAACATGGAAGCATTGATGGCAGCCTTCCAACATTCCATTCAAGCACAATCAATGATGAGCTTGCCGCCAAAAGAACCAGCCCAAGACTTGGAGTCCTTGATTAATCAAACAATTTGTCTGGACAACAGATTAAGATAAAAGAGGCGAGAGAGTTGACCCAGTCTCGTTCCCGGGTTATATGCTCCACCATTGTTCCAAGAATCTCTGAAATTACCTCCTGGCCTGGAAGAACCCATGCAGTTGGGCAGAATTCGCCTCTCGCAGGATGAGCGTAACCATCGGATGAGGGAGGAGTGCTGTTTATACTGTGGAAGACCAAACCACTTTTGTTCATCATACCCGGAGCTTGCAGGAAATGCACAAATCCGTCCAGGAGAGGGAGAACTGTGACAGAAAGAACACTTACTCCCATGTTTTTAACCTCATGTTTCCAAGCTGGGATAAACAGCAATTTAATCTTGCAGGGATTAACCTTCCGCTGGTGAATTGCCATCCATGAGGAGATACTTGCCAGACATGCAGAGATCCGGGTAGAAACATCAATGTCTGAGGGAGGAAAAAGAGAGAACAAGTTGAATTTCATCTGCATAGCAGTGGTTTGAGAACCCATGTGTGAATATAAATATTAATTTATATCATCCTCTAAGGAAGAAGGTCAAGGTTAAGTACAATATATGTAGTGAAATAAATGAAAAAGATGAGAAAAGATAATAATAATTACAATATATTGTATGTTTAAGGGGTGCAGTACAGTGGTTAGCTCGTCTGCCTCACAGCAAGAAGTGCCTGGGTTCGAGTCCTGGGCTCTGGGTTCTCTGTGTGTGGAGTAACAGATTACGATGAGTCAGTCTACAGGAGGGACTGGAGTGAAGAACAGCTTTTACTCACAATATGTTAAACATGCAACTCCACCACCACCACCACCACCGTCACATACACTGACTGAATAACCATCATTCAGACCATCTTCCTTACTTTTTAAGTGCAGTACTCATGTTTAGAGCAGGTCTTGAACATCACGCACCTTAAAAGCTTAAAAGCTCTACCCCTCACCCTGTGTATACCGTGCACTTTTGACATATCATGCACTCTTTTGTGTATGTGTGTATATGTTAGTTGTCTTTTGTGCACTTTTATAATTGCTGTTAAACAGAGAGCTGCTAAACTGATTTTCACTGTTCATTCAACAGCTGTCTATATCTTATAACGTACACAGTATAAGTATAGATTTAAGATAATTAATAATAATAATAATAATAATTTAATACTAAAAATCCGTTTTCCAGGCCCTCACCAAACTCCTCCCACACCCGAGATTTTGCATCAGCAACTGCCCAGGCTGCAGCACGTTTGGCCTTTCGGTACCCGTCCAATGCCTCAGGAGTCCCACAGGCCAAAAGGACAAAATAGGCCCCCCTTCTTCAGCTGGACAGCCCCCCTCACCACGTGGTTGCCCCCACGACAGACACCGATGGCCTTCCAGCCACAGCTCTGGGCTGCTGCCTCAATAATGGAGACACGGCACATGGCCCATTCAGACTCTATGTCCCTGGCCTCCATTGGGATGTGGTTGTAGCTCTGCAGGAAGTGTGAGTTGAAGGCCCTTCCGACAGGAGACGCCACCAAACATTCCCAGGAGACCCTAACTACACGCTTGGGTGTTCCAGGTCTGGATGGCAGCCTCCCCCGCCAGCTCACCAACTGGTGGTGATCGGTTGACAGCTCAGCTCCTCTCTTTACCTGAGTGTCCAGACCAATTGATCATGGTGCCAAGTACACCGATGGACACCCTTATGTTCGAACATGGTGTTCGTGATGGACAAACCATGATGAGCACAGAAGTCCAACAACGAAACACCATTCGAGTTCAGATCAGAGAGGCTGTACCTACCAGTCACGCCCTTCCAGGTCACACTGTTATTGCACACATGGGTGTTGAAGTCTCCCAGGATGATGAGAGAGTCCTCAGGGGGAGCGCCCTATAGCACCATACCCCCACCTGGAGGCAGAGGGAGGCTACCCTTTTGACATGTTGGCACTAAGACAGGGGGCAACAAGGATGCTTACACCAGCTCGTCGACTTTACCCATGAGCAACTCCAGAATAAAACAAGGTCCAGCTTCTCACGAGATGAGTGGTTCCAGAGCCCAAGCAATTTGTTGAGGTGAGTGTGACTATATCTTGTCGGCATCTCTCAACGTCGCGCACCAGCTCAGGCTCCTTCCCCGAGAGAGAGGTGACATTCCATGTCCCAAAAGCTAGAGTCATTAGCCGAGGATCAGTCCGGCAGAACCCATGCCTTCGGCTTCCACCCAGCTCCAAAAATCGTGGAATCGCACTCTTGAGCCTACCTGGGAAAGTCTATTCAGGAGTACTGGGAGGAGGATCCGGCCGATGGGTGAACCTCGGATTCAGGAGGAACAATGTGGTTTTCGTCCTGGTCGCAGCACTCTTGTCCAGCTCTACACGCTCTACAGGATCCTAGAGGGGGCATGGGAGTTTGCCCAACCTGTCCACATGTGCTTTGTGGACTTGGAGAAGGCTTTCGACCGTGTCCCTCTGGCTATGTTGTGGGGCGTGGTCCAGGAATATGGTATTCCGTCTCTGTACTGCCGGAGCCAGAGCTTGGTCCACATTGGTAACGTCAAATTTGTTTCCAGTGGGGGTTGGACTCCACCAAGGCTGCCCTTTATCACCGGTTCAGTTTATAATTTCAGGATAGAATTTATAGGCTCAGCCGAGGTGTTGAGGGGTTCTGGTTTGGTGGCCGTAGGATCTCGTCTCTGCTTTTTGTAGATGATGTCCTTTTCGTTTTATGGAGCCAGGACCTCCAACTCTCGCTGGAGCGATTTACAGCCGAGTGTGAAGTGACCGGGATGAGAATCTGCACGTCCAAGTCTGAGGCCATGATTCTCAGCCTGAAAAGGGTGGAATTCACCCTCCGGATCTGGAATGAGGTTCAGCCCCAAGTGGAGGAGTTGTAGTATCTCGGGGTTACTTGTTCACGAGTGATGGACGGATGGAGCGGAAGAAGCAGTATGTTTAATTTTTTTGGATATACTGTATTAATCCAACAAGGAAAATTTGGCTCCGCATTTAATCCATCCAAAGTGAGCGCACACACATGTAAACAGTGGATACACACACACACACACACACACACACAGACACTCGGAGCAATGGGCTGCCACACATTGCAGCACCCAGAGAGATGCCTTGCAAGGGCAAGGGCACTTCAGCCATAAAGGTGGAGGAAGGGCAGGTGCGGCTCACTCCCAACACCGCCTCATATTTTTCCTGCTGGTTCGGGTATCAGACAGGTGACCTTTAGGTCCCAGACCAGTTTCTCTAATCATTAGGCCATGGCTGCTCCATGCTTATATGGGTTTCCTCCATGTACTTCAGTTTCCTCCTACAGTCCAAATTAAATGCATATTAGGCTAAATTGCTGTTCCAAATTGCCCCTAGGTGTGGGTATGGGTGTGCATGGTTGTGTGTGTTTTGGCCCTGCAATGGTTTAGCGAGTTGCTCAGGGTGTACCTCGTCGTTGCCCAGTCCTGGCAGAGATAGGCTCCACTCTAGTAGGAGTAAGTGGTTCGGCAAATCAATCAGTGAGGGGAAAAAAAATGTACTGAGTCTGTATCCTGGCATAAAAAAAGGCCAAGATGAAATGTTTGAGATTTAAAGTGATAAAAGCTTCCCATCCACCTCCCTTGTTTTTACATTCATGCCTGACTCCTATAAACATTAAATCATGAATTATTTTATTGGCTATTTTTAGCCGTCAGTCCCGGATACATGTGAGGTTCAGAGAGATGTCACTCTCAGGAGGATTTCCGCAGCGTGTAGGAAATGAAGGAAGCTGCAGGTTGATTCACTGTGCAGTGTTTCGAAGCAGGAGCTCACTGATGCCTAACATATACTGTGAAAAACAAACCTACCATTTTTATCTTCAAGATATATTTACTGCATTTAGTTTTCCCTCTCAAAAGGAATATATATTCCCTGTTTGTCAGCGGTGTCTGTTTTGCATGAAATTGTTTAGTTAATTACACAGTTTTTGGCTTGGATGTGGGCACATATTTTTTAATTAAGAAGAACAGCGTTCCTGCGCTGCATGCTTATCGAGTTATTAGTTTACCGAACTTCATTTCAGTTCAGAAAAATAAGCTAAAAATGTAATTAAAATAATAATAATAATAATAATAATAAAAAATATATAATAAAAAATCTTACCCTGGCATAGACTATCAGTGCATTTTTTTCTCCCATGTGGAAATAATGCACTGGGAGTTTGATGTTTTGTATGTAGGCAGCAGGAAAAATGAATGCAAATTAAATGTTAATTCTATTGCTTACTGTCAGCTTCTTAGAAACTCTCAGGCCAAGTTGGCAAAAGAACTGAGAAGAAAATAAATTAAGTGAAGTGCTCGGATAGTACGTGGTCAACTTTAGGCCATCAGCCGCTGTAAAACATCACAACTTTTATTTCCATCCAGTGTTAGATGAAAAAAACTGAACCACTCCATAAAGTCTTCTCCAGCACATCCCGAAAACTTTCAGTAGGGTTAAGGTCAGGACTCTGGGGTGCCGATACATATTTGAAAATGATTCCTCGTGCTCCCTGAACCACTCGCTCATTATCTGGGTCCCCATTTTTATATCCTGTCCATCAGGGAAGAAAAAGTCTTTTTTCTGTGGTGTGATAGATGTGAGATGTGATAACCTGCTCATTCAGTACATTACTGTCATCAGCTGACTTCATTTTATTGCCACATGAATGTTGCTGAGCCTCGACCGGACCAACTCAATTAGTGAGGCTAAAGGCAGTCCAAAAAAAGGAGTAAATTTTATTTGTTTATTATATTAAGCGTACAAACATTTAATAAATTAATTTATTGTGTTCATATACAGGCAGCCTGTTGGTGCAGTGAATAGCACATCCGCCTCAAGCAAGAAGGTCCTTGGTTCAACTCCCAGTCTTGGACATTTCTGTGTGAAGTTCTCCCCAGGTTGCTACCTATTTCAGCCCTATATTGAGTGAAGGCGGGGTAGACCTTGAATAGCTCGCCAGACCATCACAGGGTGCTTCACAACACAGTGCAGTTGCACTCTATCTCAGCATAGTACTGCTGACCAGTGAACCGTAGTGGTTCTTCCGCCAACCAGATGCTGCCACAGACTAAGAACATCAAGCTATGATGACATCCGCCCCAATGACAGCAATGCAGGTAATGAACTAACTAAACGTGTACTTACACGATACCGATCCTGATCCCGAAATGCCCTGATCATATTCCAATGTTGATGAAATCAGAGAACATCTGTATACATTAGGGAAAATCAGTGGAAATTGTAGAATTCCGGGAAGACTTTGGGGGAAAAGTGAAATATTTTGGACTCTGTGCGAGGTACATCCTGGACAGCTCACCAGGCCATCGCAGGGCCAACACACGCACACATACACACTCTCCCCTTGGGGTGATTTGGAACAGCCAATTAGCCTACTGTACATGTGGGAGGAAACTGGAGAACCCACAGGAAACCCACGCGAGTATGGGCAGAACATGCAAACTCCACAGAAAAATGCCCTGAGACTGGGAATCGAATCCGGGACCTTTTTGGCGTGAGGTGGACATGCTAACCGCTACACCACCGTGCAGCCCAAACCAAAAAATGAGTAAGTAATTTTATTGTGACATTCAAACAAACAAATACGAGCGAAATTGACGTGGGAACATCCCTCTTATCTTTAGCTTACTCTTTCGGGCGTCTTTGTGGTTCTACTGAACTGTTAAATTCCTTGTGAATAATCTCTCATTTGTTTCATTACACAGATTCTAATCCTCACATTAAATTAATTTGTTATCAATGTCATCAGTGTGCCAAACGAGGCGGGAGAATTGCATGTAGTCCCATGTCCATGCCAGCTGAATGAACCTGCAGAACCACCTGCATGGCACACTGGTTAACCTCACACTTTTAATCATGTAGAAGAACCAATCTGGGGAGCATCTGTTCCCACCAAAAGCCTGTTAGGAGAGGAGCGACGGCAGAGCTAATGCTTATTTGGATGCAGATTTGATCCAACATCTGAACCTGTACAAATGTTTTAGTCCAGAATAAAAGCCGAGTGCATCCACAGGGAATGCCGAGGTGTGAGATCAGCACCTGAGTGACTGGCTGTGCTGAGAAGAGTATAATTGTGATTAATGTTGATATGAAGGGAAATGAGGTGAGAAAAGACAGAGAGAAGAAACTCTAAAGGTGTTTATTAAGTCATCATCATTGTCATCTTCATCAACAACAATTTCCTTCTCATTTTCTTTCTCCTCATTATCATAATCATCAACAAATTCATTCTCATAACGTTCCTCCTCCTCCTCCTCATCATCATCACCACCATGATAATTTCCATCATTAAATTCCTCCTCCTCTTTCTCCTCCTCTTCCTCCTCATCACCACCACTATAATAATTTCCATCATTAAATTCCTCCTCCTCTTTCTCCTCCTCCTCCTCCTCATCACCACCACCATGATCATTTCCATCATCAAATTCCTCCTCTTCTTTCTCCTCATCATCACCACCATAATCAATTCCATCGCCAAATTCCTCCTCCTCTTTCTCCTCCTCCTCATCATCATCACCAACACCATGATCATTTCCATCATTAAATTCCCCCTCCTTTTTCTCCTCCTCTTCCTCATCACCACTACCATGATCATTTCCATGACCAAGTTCCTCCTCCTCTTTCTCCTCCTCTTCAACATCACCACCATGATCATTTCCATCATCAAATTCCTCCTCATCATTACTATCATCATCATGATGATAATCATCACGGTCAATGTCATCATATCATCATCATTATTACTTTCTTCATCATCAACATCTTCATTTTTCTTCTCCATTACCATTTTCTTTTCCACCACCACCATCAATTTCCATCATCACCCATTCATTATCATCATCAGCATCATCATAATCATATTCTCACTTTCACCATTATCAGAATCATGATCATCATCATTAGCACTTTCAGCTTCATCACCTCATCATTATTACCTACATCATCAACATCACCATTACTACCATCATTGTCCTTATAATCATCACCAAGACCATTACCGTTACAACATTACCTTTATCTTCTCCACCACCACCATCACCACTACGATTATTACCATCATCATCACCACCACCATCATCACCACCATCAGTTTTTATCATTATCCTTTTCATCGTCATCATCATCCTTCCTAATTTCTCCATTATCAGATTCCATATCATCTTCATAATTTCATCATCATCTTTACCTTCATCATCAACATCTTCATTACTACTATCCTTATAATTATCACTAATACCATCATCATTACATTACCTTCATCTTCTCCATCATCATCATCTTTATCATCATCACCAACACCACCATCATCACTACCACCATCATCATCATCATTATACTTCTTACTTCCACCATTATCAGAATCATGACCATCATTGGCACCGTCAGCTTCATCATATCATCATCATCATCTTTACCTTCATCATAAACATCATTACTACCATCATTGTCCTTATAATCAACAATAGCATTATATTTACAACGTTAGCTTTATCTTCTCCACCACCACCATCACCACTACCATCATCATCATCATCATCATCATCATTGTCATCATCAGCATCATTATACTTCTTACTTCCACCATTATCAGAATCATGATCATCATTAGCACCGTCAGCTTCATCATATCATCATCATCATCATCTTTACCTTCAGCATAAACATCATTACTACCATCATTGTCCTTATAATCAACAATAGCATTATATTTACAACATTAGCTTTATCTTCTCCACCACCACCATCACCACTATCACCACTATCATCATCATCAGTATCGTCATCATTATTATCATCATCATCATCATTATACTTCTTACTTCCACCATTATCAGAATCATGATCATCATTAGCACCGTCAGCTTCATCATATCATCATTATTGTCTTTCACTTTTCATCTTTCTCTACCTGTGTGTCACTATGTCTGTTTGTTTGTTGTTTGTTCATATTCTTGCTTGTATGCTTATTCTTTCTTTCTTTGTTCATATATAAAGCGTATGGATCAGTATATTTATTCAATAGAATGCTTAAATTGAGAGACACATGGAGGACAGGCCAGCATTCCACTCTGTACGTGATGAACATGAAAGATTGGAAGATTGATTTTGCTCTTCCCTCAGGATGGAGAGAGACGCAGCAGTGCTGAGTGAGCACACAGTAGGATCGAACCTGTGACCTGTTCAATCATGTGTCTAAAATCCTAAAGATTCATTCTCTTTCTGAGTGCACCTCAAAAAAATAGAATAACTAGAGTGTTTTATTTTATGCAATATCTGCACTTTGCTGTTGATTTTTAACTTAAACCTTTATTACTTTGTTCTGCCCGTTGATTGTAGCTAATAAAATAGTATGGCATCCATGTGGTAGGACTAAAATGTTCCGGATTTTACTGTTATAGGAAAATAATTTATGTTGGCAACCAGTAACAGCACACCACAAAATCCGCCATCAGTATTGAGGATAGTGTCATATATGCTGTATATATTTTTTAAATTGGTCATTTTCTCTCTGTGAACCACCACAATGGATTTGAAATTAAGCAGGCGAGAGAATTTATCTGTAATACTTTCTCCGAATTTTTTATACAAAAATCACAATTTATGGTGAACTCTACAGAAATTAACACATTTTTATACAGAATTTTTGGAACCCTTAATGTGTGTTCCAAAGACAATCAGAGGGATAGCAAAAACTTTAGTGGTGGCCAAATAAACAAATTTACAACACTGGTGAGCACAAAAACAACAAAAGACCTGGAAGACCACTATACAACTAAACAAGATGATCATAGGATTCTTTCCTTGGTGAATAAAAACCCATTCATGCATTGACATCTGATTAAATATACATTATACCTTCTGCTCAAATTCAGTCAACTGCTGCAAAACTGTTAACAGAAGATACTACACAGTACAAATGGATAATGACCCAAAACATACAGCAAATTCAACCTAAGAGCTTTTTAAGGTAAAGAAATTGAATGTTCTTAAATGCCTAAGTCACTTAACTCATTAAAGCAGATTGTCATTTACCCTGAGTTTACACTGGGGCATGATGTCTGCGATCTCCACGATTCAAAGAGTGTGGAGCGTCACGATTTATGAGCATTGCTTGGAGTGCTTGGAGCATAATTGGGGTATAACAAGGGTTCAGGGGGCATCTAAGAGATGAAACTTAAAGGAATTGTATTTCCAAGTTCATCAAGAACCACCAAGTTCCCTCAAGATCATCACAAATCCACTGGGTTCCCTCAAGATCATCACGAATCCAACAGGTTCCCTCAAGATCATCACGAATCCAACAGGTTCCCTCAAGATCATCACAAATCCACCAGGTTCCCTCAAGATCATCACAAATCCACCAGGTTTCCTCAAGCTCATCACAAATCCACCAGGTTCCCTCAAGATCATCACAAATCCACTGGGTTCCCTCAAGATCATTACAAATCCACCAAGTTTTCGTCAAGATCATCACGAATCCAACAGGTTCCCTCAAGATCATTACATATCCACCAGGTACCCTCAAGATCATCACAAATCCACCGGGTTCCCTCAAGATCATCATAAATCCACCAAGTTTCCGTCAAGATCATCACAAATCAACCAGGTTCCCTCCAGATCATCACAAATCCACAGGTTTCCTCAAGATCATCACAAATCCACCGGGTTCCCTCAAGATCATCACAAATCCACCAAGTTTCCGTCAAGATCATTGCAAATCCACCAGGTTCCCTCAAGATCATCATGAATCCACCAGGTTCCCTCAAGATCATCACAAATCCACCGGGTCCCCTTAAGATCATCATGATTTGATCCCACTACCCCCAAAACTCATTGTGATTGTCTCAAATCATGGACATCATGCCCCCAGTGTACACCCAGCGTAAATGAAAATGAAATGTAAAGACCATCAATCAAGCAGCAACCAAAGGTGGCTAGAGTAAAGGCCCAGGGAAGCATCTCAAGGGAGGATGCTCAACATTTGCAGATGTTCATGGGTTGCAGACTTCAGCTGGTCACTGACTGCTAAATATTTGCACCCAAGTAATGAAAATGATGATTATATTAATATTCTTGATCATTTGTCCAATCACTTTTTGAGCCTGGGAAAATGAGGGACACTGTGTAAAAATGTCTGAATTCCCAAACGGATATTATCAGAGACGAAATGACAAAAATCGTGTAGACTATATTCTTATACTGGCTCATTAGGACATGGGCTCCGTATACCGTCAGTCAAAACCCATTGGATATAGTAGGTGTTGTTTCCTCTTTGTTTTTGTTTTTTTGTAATGACAGTGGTAGGTCAGTGGCTAAGGCTCTGGGTTACTGCTCAGAAGGTTAGTGGTTCATGCATCAGTACCACCAAGCTGCTACTGTTGGGCCCTTGAGCAAGGCCCTTAACCCTCCAATGCTCAGTTGTATAAATGAGACAGAAAAGTAAATGTCATTCATTCATTCATTTTCTGAACCGCTTAATCCTAATTAGGGTCGCGGGGAGGCTGGCGCCCATCTCAGCCGAC